>QVOA01021433.1:0-112368 GCA_014825685.1 Pseudomyrmex cubaensis
GGGGGGCCACTATACACGTTTAATGCGCATTGCGCAACACGCCCGCGGTGATTTAATCGGCCTTGCTTTGCGGGGGCAATATGGCGAAATCAGAGAAACGCATTTATGCGCGGAGATAACACGGGCTCGGGTTATGAATATACCCGGTCCTTGTTTTAAAGGGGGTAGGGAGAGGAGAGATGAGGGGTTGCTAAATTCACGAATTAGAGTTGCACGACAAAGTTCCGCTCGAGCGCGATCAGGGAACTCGCAAGAGGCGGGCGGGCGCGCTTCGCTCGCTCGCTCGCTCGCTCCCAACATTGTTCTCTGTTTGGCGGGCAAATTTCTGCTGCGTTATGATCCCTTTGTAGATCACACGTGAAGTTTCGCCAGGATGTCTCGGGGCGCTAATATAGCAGATGTTTATTCCGCGGAGGATGCGGGCGTGTTGAGCGCGCGGGCCGCGCTTTAATTCGAGGGGAATCTGTTTCAGGAATTTGTAATTTTTTATTTCCGCGAGAATAAGGGAAGAGATAATCCAAAAGGCGCTCTGTGTGTTGATTATTAAAATGTAAACGGAGAATGTTAAATGTGCATATTTGACAACGCAATAAAAAAAAACGCGACGATAAGACGGCTGACAAATACGTAAATCTCTCGTAGACGTGAAAAAATTTCAATTCCAACGAAACTCTTTGTTCGCGCGCTTCCCGCTTTAACGTGAACACGATATTTCGATGTTTGAAAGATGAGAAATAAGGGAAAGGAGTTAACGTTGGTTTACGAATGTAAATAGAATCCAATGTTTTGACGTGATAATGATTGCACCGGGGGAAATCTAAACCGGCTTTCACAATGAGGTAGCGCATCTACGTGCAGCTTCGATTAGTCGAGAAGCAGTGATACTGTTTCTCTCTCTCTTTCTGTCTCTCTCTCTCTCTCATCATGTTACCTCTCGTCGAATTATATCCGCAACATCTTGAGTCAACAATAATACCAACGAGAGATATGGACAAAACCAGAATTCCGCTCTGCTCAAAATAGAAATGTAAATTCTCCGCAAGCGAAAGCAGCTCGCGTCTGCGAATATATACGTGCGGTATCCTCTAAAACGACACGGGTATATTTAACTCTTCGAAAATCCGAGAGACGATATCTGAGAGGGAAACAACAACCGCGAGATTTCACGTATTACACACATATACGGGTTGGATGCTGTTACATTTTTCTCTCGTGTTTTTTTTACTCGTTTCAAAACTCTCTTTCGAGAAACTTGTTTGTAACAAAATAAAATTTAATAAGAATCAATCCGTCCATCGGGGTCCGGCCATCCGTCGGAACGTCCTGTATAATTTTCGAATGTATTTTATCGCCGGAGATGAATAAGCTCGGGAATATCTCGCGGTATCACGTATACCTGAAACTCATAAGCGAGTGTGTGTCGGGGGTGCCTTAAAAGGATCCGAAAGGATATTCCGCGCGGCCTCATCCTCTCTCTCTCTCTCTCTCCTCTCTCTCCTCTCTCGTCTCCGTCCTTCCAGACAGCAGAAGCGTCCGGAGGAACGCGGCTTTAAGCTTTAAAGCTCACCGTCATTCTTCACCGCTGGTACACCGAGCTAAAAGAAGGATTTCCGTTTCCCCCCCTCTTTCTCCCTTCTCGGCCCTCCTCGGCCCTTCTCTCTCCTCTTTTCACCGCTCCCTACCGATCCATCTGCTGGAAAAATGGACGCCACGGAAAAATCAGATGGCGGAGTTCGCGTGACGCGAAAAGGCGCTTTCGCCTCGCCTCGGCTTTTCACGGGACGCCGATTAATAGCACTGCTCAACAAACTTTAACTTCTTCGCCGCGGAAATCGTTACAGTGAGCGATTTTTGACTCTCTTTCTCTCTCTCTCTCTTTCTCTCTTGCGAGAAATCCGATCTTAAAAGAAGGAAAGAACGGCAGATAAATGATAATCTAGCGATAATAACGCGGGTAAACAGATCGCGGGATGTCCGCGCGCTCTCACGTTTTTTTTTTTCGTTATCTCTTTCGAGTCGAATGGAAGACAAATGCGCTCGTTTGTGTTTGATTTGTTGCTGCTTTTCTCGCAACGTGTTTTTTCATTGAAATTTCTCAAAACCTGTGGTTTTTCTTTGTTAAACAGATATTTCAAATATTCGCTGATCTGTTCGACTTTGCGCATGTTTCCTCGGTTTGTTCGATTTCTTAGATTCTCAGAACACGATTTCTTCAGCCACATCCTTAGCGTATTTGAGAATTTCGCCGTTTCCGGATTTACGGGGAATCGTCGCGCGCGCGCACGCTCTCTTTCGATGATCCTAAATCCTCGAGATCGCGTCTATACGCACGGGGATCCATCGCGTCCATCGGGAAAACGTAGGTTTAACCACAAAAGCCGCCTCCTCCTTCTCCGCCCCATTCTTCTTCACCTTCACCATATAGCCCGGCTAAAAGAAGGATTTCCGCTTTTCTTTCTTACCGCGCCGCTCCCCTTCCCCCACTTCCGATCCTCCTACAGGCGGAAAAACGAAACCGGTGCGGCGCACTGAAAATCAGACGGTGGAATCTTTGCAACTCAAGAAGACGGAATCTCCTGTCTTCTCTCTCACTGAAGGATTGTCCGTCGACAGACGGATATATCTCGAGGCGATTTCAATCGAAAGTCGCGGCTGTTCTCTCTCTCTCTCTCTCTCTCTCTCTCCTCCCTCTCTCTGCCTTGTACACAATCTTATTTCCACCGTATATACAAAAGAATCTCTTCGTTCCGTGTGTTACTATCAAAGTTGTTTTATATATATCGGAGAAAGTTTTCTTTAATATTGAAACTTCGGACTTCAAAGAGCCATTTTCACATTTTTTTCTCAACGTTTGATCTTTAATTTAATAATCCAACTTTATTTTTTTTTATAATATATTCAATTACTTATTCTTGCCTTTGCGAGACGACAGGAAAAAAACTTTTCGCGTTCGTTTAATTTGACATCTCGACGTAATTTCTCCCTCTCCTCCATAAATTGCGCATTATTCTATCAGCGCGAAGAACACATACCGTGTCTGATTTTTGCGGAAACTTTTACCGGCGGCGGCGTTTTTCCTTCTTGCAGTTTTTCCGCGAACTAAAAAACCGATCGTTTGTCCTTCTCCGCCGCGAAATTTCTCTTTCTTTGTTAGGCGCGGAGAAAGAATCGTCACTGAATTCTTTTTTTTTTTTTTTTTTTTCCTTTTTTTACCGCATATTTAATGTTCGCTATAGCCTGCGTTCAGACTTTCTCGCCACACGTATTCTCCTAATCGTTTATGAAGATAAGGTTTTATCTTGTAATAAAACAATGCACAATTTATATTTTTTGTGATGTAAAAGCTGGAATATGATTGATCATTCGTATTCTCGCTCGATTTATCAGGTTACAGTTGTATTCCAGTCATTGAAAAGTCTGAAAACAAACAAAAACAATGTGCTATGCTTGCAAAATGCAAAAAGATAATCACGAAAAAAAATCAATAAAGGAAATAAAATCAGAAAGATGCAAAATTTAAAAAAAAGTTGCGAAACACGAAACGTAATAAATAAATGTAATGTCTCGAGTCGAAGTAAGTTCTCTAACCTGTTTGTTTGTTTATAAGGTTTTGAATCAAGAGGTATTGGATGATAGAGGGAAGTTTGAAGTTTTACTCTGAAAAAATGAGTTTTGAAAAGTTGAAGACAAGATATCCGAAGATCACGTTTATCTTGCTCGCATTATCAAGAAATCCGAAGGTTTTCTCGGTTGCTTGTGACAAAGAATATGATCTGCAATTCGTTTCCGGCTGAGAAGTCTCAAGCCTAGAAGAGAACTTCAAGCGCTCAATAACGCAAGCCCGAAGACAGAAATCGAGTTCGATCGTCCGACCCTCGACCGAGACGAGAATCGTTTGGTTGGGGGTGAAAAACGGCGGAACGTGTTTACGAAAATATTGAAGAAGGATTGAAATATATTTCGTAAAATAGGGACGAGCGTAAGGTGCTCCCAGACCTTTTTATCGATCATATTCTTTATCAATTGGTTTGGTTGCCATACGCCACCGTTTCGCTTTAGAAAGATATCACATGCATATATATAAACATACATATATATATATATACATACATATATGAGAATAAATAAAGTTAACATACCTTCTCAACACAATCCTCTCCCTCCACCATCCCAACACCTCCGTTTGCTCCAAGAAACCTCCGTTTTTTATTACAAATTTTACTTGTCTATATAGACTATACGATCAATCGAGTTTTGCGATAAAACGTTTCGTTGAGAGATAAATTGCTTCTATTTGTCCTGTCTTTTTTTTCTCCTTACATTGCGGAGCTTTAGTGCGTCACGGAAGTTCTTCACAATTACATACAGGAAGAGTAAATCGAATATATTATACTTTACGCAATATTAATGTTTTTATAAGTACGTGAATCGATTTTTCTGTAGAATTATATGTAGAAGTTCGTTTGTGCAACGAACTGTCTGAAATCTAATGCCAATAAAGTCAGCTTCCAACAAGAAATCTGTTTACCATTCTTCAGTTCTACTCGTCGAACACGCGATCTTTCAAGTTTTGAACTTGGTGAATAATGTATGAGTGAAAGAAAAAGTTAATAACTTAATCAAAGTTTTTCAACTTTATTATTGCTTATTACTTCAACTTTACTTTGCAAACTAAGCAAAAATTCACAATTTTTAACTTAGAAAAGAAGAATCGATCACAATCGACTTCTTTTTCACTAGCGTTTTCAACCTTGCGTTTGCGCAGGCATGTGCGTGTAAAGTATATAGTAAACACTAAAAAACAAAGTTGTAAATAAGACTCGATTTACCAATCTCAACTTAAACGGCCGAGTATTCCGTTGGAATTGGCCGGTCGCATTAGTCCTTCAGAAATTGACCAATCACGGTCGACATTGAAAAATTCGAACAATGTCAGTAGGTTATCTGGTTCTCATCCTCGTCAGCTGATTCTTCGAGGTCTATGTGGCATTTAAATAGATCGCTAACCTTGCGAGCTCGCACATGGCCAAAAAGTGCAGACAGAATGAACCATCGAAAGGTAAAAATCGAAGACTACGACAGTCCTCGTCGTCGTATGCAAATTACGAGGATCTGTCGTCAGACGAAGATGTAGGCAAGGACTTCGGCGTTCTCGTGAACGCACCGATTTCAAAGGGCGGACATTTCGTCTTCAAATCAGAGAAACTCTGGTCCGTCGATTCCTCGCAGTTTTCGGAATTTTTCACCTTGAATCTGAAAACATTGTCGGCCGCGATCGACTCTATCCCGTTCAACGAGTATATCGACGTGGACGACAAGTATTTTACAGTGAGTATGCGAGATATCGCGCGTGTTCGAGATTATTTACTTTGCAAATCTGCGAGTATATGTATATGCGTTTCTGTGATCAGATAGAAAATGATCTGACAACTCAACTGTATCTCACTTTTTTAGAGCGATCAGTTAACAAGCATCCATAACGACGCCGAGAAAGGAAAGATAGCTTACAGTGCGATTTTGAACGACCTGAACGCGTCGAGTGTTGTATGTCCCAAAACGAGCGAGAACACGAAAGACGATGAATCGAAGACTTCGGAATTGACAACAAACACGACAGTACAGTCTGACAGCAGTACCGACAATTTAGAGGAAGATATAGACTTTTTGTTGTCCTTAAAAGAACCCGTCCAGAGAAGCTTGAGAACAACAGCGCAGCCTGTTTCTATGACTCAGACTAATGGTAAGATTGTTTTTATATCTTGTATATATGTAAAATAAGTATTTTATTTCATGAGATATTTTATATTCCACTTAATTTTAACATTATTAGGTGCATATATATTCTTGTTAATTGTAATTTGTTGCAGATTCCAGCAAAGTAAAGCCAAAAAATGCGACAACCAAGCCACTCGATCTGGAGAAGTGGCTAGATTCTGTCTTGGAAGATTGACATCTTTTCTGTGATGAAGACAGACAACCAATTATTGAGGTTGTTACAAGAAAACATTTATACGGAGTGTATTGAGACTGTTGAGAGGTTTGTTCAATGTGTACAAAAATATATAAACAATTATTTTTATATATAATTATAAAACTATAGAATTTCCTGTTTCACATGTTATATGTATGAAATTCTCATCTTCGAAGTAACTTATTAACTATCTCACAGCTCTTTCCAAAAAATGCAAGTACAAAAGTTAGTCTTTCAATGTTCTCATAAGAAATGCGTGCATGTAGTCGTACACTACTAGCATAATGGCACCACCTGGACCTAATCTCAACACCTTTGGCACCAAGCCTTTGTACAAAGCCTTGAATCTGAAAATCATAAATTTTATATCACGTCTCTAATATCCAAATTTAAAGAGTTATATCGAAAAATCGTACAAATATAAATACCCTTCTTGTTTGTAAACAATGTACATGGTGTTGAGAGTTCCTCTGTACTGTGAACCCTCTCGGGATCCCTGAATACGGCTCTTGGCAACATCAAATGGTATGTTCAAACAGGAAGCGACAGTGCCTGATACGAATCCTATGGCAACCTACGTACGAAGATCGTTTTCAGAGATAATACACAGTTGCGTATGTTTATTGTGTTTTTCAACAGGTGTCTGAGAGAAAGTAAAATACTTACCTTGGTTAAAAATTCTACCCAAGGTTCTTTTGCAGGAGGTATGTATCCCTTGACGGAATGATAGAAACCGAAATAAAACGAATTGAACACCGCGTTTCTCATTATAGTGGCAGAGAGTCCTTTGTTCAGACCATTTGAACCGAAACCGTGCTTCGAAATGATTTCTTTTGTTACTGCGAACGTGGACGGGCTCTCGCTGACGTGTCTCCGATTGGATTGTAGATTCACTTTGACCATTTCGAATGGATTAACTAATATCGCCTCTGTGACACCGGCGAAGAAACCGGCGCACGAGAATGTCTGTAACAATGTGAAGCTGTGTATTATCTCTCAAAAATAATCAAAAGTAAAGGCTGTACGTGTGCAACACGTTAACAATTGAAATAATTACCACTGGTGTAGGTGCACTAGCCCCGAACAAAAAGAACTGTTTATACTGTTCAAACGTAAAAAACTAAAAACAAAACATAAATATATATATAAAAAAAAACAACTACTTTTTTCATAATTAAAAATTAAGCAATAATGTAACTCACTTTAACAGCACGTTTAGGAGTCTCGACAACTATCGGAGGTAGAATTCCTTTCCAAAACGCTGTCAGTCCTTCAGTTCTATACATTTTGGTCATACAATCACGAATACCTATAAGAATGTCGAGTAATAACATGATTTGAAACACACGAGCATCGCCGCATCGAATAGAAACTACCTGTGTAATACAACGGATCTAACGTCGCAGTTTTCACTTGGAGCTGGAAACGCGTTTTAACGAGGTCCATCGGATGCATTATGCAGACCTCAATGAAACCCGCTGATCCTCCAGAACCGATCTGGATCACAGCTTCCTTCAAAAGGCTGTCTCTGGTACGTTGCGCCATTTTTGCGGTTTTAAAGAACTTGTTTAAAACAGGTATACAGAATATGTGGAAAGAAGAATCACACAGTTACATTACTGCAATGTAAATACGGTTTATATATTACTTGGTTTATTTTACAATTAACTGAAAATAAACACAGTTTTAGTTTGCTCTTGACTTTGAAATTGTTGAGCTGGCTAAGGACCAATTTCACCAACTCTAATTAAGTGATTTGTAAATTCGGATAATCGATTGATGCAACTGATCAATTCCAACGCACTAATTGGAGATGGTGAAAGTGATTCGCATAAAGTTATTAATAAAACGTGACAATCAAGAATATTTTTAGTAGTTTTTTTTGTAAAAAATGTACAATTATAAATGCTTAATTGCATATATTCTTATCAATTTACCTTGACAGATAAGGCGTACTATCTTCTATAAGGCGTTTATTGGCAATAAACTTTGGAATAGACATACGTATATGCTACACTTTTTTCGCTACAAAAATACACAACTTGTCCGTTTCCACGACTAGAATTCTACTAGTGAAGCCTTGTGACAGCATGGTTCGCACAACGTGAAAGAGATCTGGAGAACACTATGACCTAAAAATATGTTTGATGACTTGGGATCTGGTATCGACTTATTTTTAGCGCACAAAAGAATTCTAACCCCTTCGATACGATTACGTCTAATCAATTCACGTAAATTTGTTTTTTGTAAATTTTACTTTCACATTTATTATTGAGATTTCTCAGAACGATATACATATATATATATATGTATATAATGCCTTATTGTTGTCTTAAAAATATAATGATAACTGTTTAATTCTTCTGTTTAATAACTTGTACATAGTAAATTAATTTTAAATCGATTAAATGTGTGATATGTAAAATAATTGTTATATATTTTGAAAATTATTAATTTTCTTTACAAAGTAAATATTAAATATTTCAACGCAAAACGTATACATAGGATATATATTCGCTATAGTTAAAATTTAGATGTACCTGGTACCATATCGTTTATTTTATCGCGACACGCGCTACTTTTTAACAATGATGTTATTTCTATGTGTCATATACATGCAAATAAAACATTTACATTTCAAAGATTAGGATAACAATAACGCTTTTCTTTCTTAAACATCGTATATACACAACAATAAATTCTCTATTGGAATTGCGCAATTTTATCGGTTTTTTATTTGTTACATTAATCCATACTTACAGTGAGCACATCGCAAACTCGGCTATCTACAAGCCTGGCAAAGCAAATAAATGTTATATTTCTAAAGTTAGTAATGACGACTGCTCATGTCGTTGTAATGGCTACAAGTGTCTCGCATACGGAGCAAAAATCACTACTCCAAAACGAACATCTGCCGCTCGTTAAACTCTCGCCTGTGTTATCTTATTTATGCGTTGCGCGTGTAATTGCGCGCGATGAAAGATTTTTAACTTCTTTGATAAATAGAACAGTATTGAGCGTGTACTGCGAAAAGAGATACGTGGTATCTCAAATGGAATAAAATAAAATAAAATAAAATAAAACAAAACAAAAGTTGAGCCAAGTTGCGCGTGAAATCACGTTTTTCCGACTGCAATCTTCTCACAGAGGAGCGTCCGAAGACGCTATAGTGCTTTTCATCTTCGCCAATCTATACACGCTGATTCTTTTATCACGTGACAACGCGTACACGTGTCTATCTTCTCTCTCTCTCTCTCTTTTTCTCTCTGAGACTCATCTTGCAACGGCGTTAGCTAATATTTTTAGTCTTATCTGTTTTGCTTATATTAAGAAACTCTCGTCGCTGAATTTTCAGTGGCAATCGGCGCAAGCACCTGCAAACAATAATGTTGCATAATTGTGTCTCAATCGCGTGTCGACTCGCTGACAAGACTCCGGGAATCGGTTCTAATTGAAAGATAAGAAAGAATTGAACTATCATCCACTTGTTGTTTCGCTCTTTTGTAAACGCGTTTTCTCTCTGTCTAATTCACCTTTGCACTCCCGAGCAAATGACGTCCAATGACATAGCATGTGTGCGTACAGGCAAGACGACGACTATTCTAAAAAAAAAGCCTTGAGACGTTATCAATGATGATTTGCCATATCGTAATGAATGCAAAGATACGTAATACACTAATACCAACGTGATACGGGCGACGAATAGAGTGGACTTGTGTGATGAGCTGCGCTGTGTGATCTGACGCTGGCAGCGCGATGGATTCAGCATAATATCTCTCTCTCATACGCAGTCTCTCCGACTTAGTGTATTATTCTACTACTATACCTACGATCTCTGTTATTATATTCGTTAATTCCAATAAAACGTGGTGCGTCCGTCCGTCGAGTGCAACATGAGCGTGAGACAACGAAAAGTACGTACATTAAAACAATTTGTTCATCGAATCATCATATTTGTATCATCGAGAGATTGAGATGTGTTGCGCGATTAATTGCGACAATTGCATGGTCGAGATGCGGTGCCGCGCGCGCATCTTTTCTCGATGATCGAACGAGATCGTTCGAATTTCGAATGAATTTGCTGCGTCACGTGATCCGCACCTCTTGGTCCACACATGCGACGGCACACCGCCGCTATGCAAATGCGATGTCTCGCCGCTCTTTCTCTCGTTATCTCCCGCGCCGTATGAGAATCTCGCTGTTTACATGACTAACCTGTACTCCTGGCAGATCGTACGGGTCACCGTAGATGCAATATACACTTGTAAGTGTGCGTGTGCGTGCACGTTACAGATGAATTTTACGCGCAGTTTTTAATACATGCTCGTTCTCGTCGCGACACCGTCGTTCGACGAGGTTAAAAGAAAATATGTGCCACTTCAGGCCTTTATGTACACTTCAATATTCAATGATAAATAATATATTCTTTTGTTTTTTTTTTTTTCACATAAAAGATCGTTCAAACTGTTCGACAGAAATATACACTTGACAAAATTATCCCGGTTTTTTATTGCAATAACTCCGTATGCTTGCGCGTGATTTATGCAAGTTTTAAATCATCTTTGAAACCAACTCTCTGTTGTTTACTTTCTTTTTTTTCTCCGCATATCTTTTCTTCTGTGTAATATATGTAAATTTACAAACTGCTGTTTTTAATGTATAAATAATTTGTATAATTTTTAATGTAATGCGAATCAATGTTTTTGTGAACTCATTTACATGTTGACCTATGGAATATAATTTTATTGCATAACCGTTGTTAATTTTCAGCTGAGGACAACTGAAAATGAAGAGGAGATTGATAATGAATTGGCATCTCGCCAAAAGAAAACCGCCAGCCAGCCAGGGAGGAAATACTTTACTATAATGATAGTGCTCGGTGTGTTATTCCTAGGTTACATTGCCATAGCGAATGACTTGAAACCAATAAGAATAGGTAGCAAAGCCATCGACACCCTAGCGTTCTCTTTTAATTTACAAAAACCATTTTACGTTGTTGTGATCGATGCCGGATCTACCGGCAGTCGTGTATTAGCCTTCAGCTTTCACGAGTCTATTCTCAATGGCAACTTGATACTTGACGACGAGTTGTTCAGCGAGATCAAACCTGGATTGAGCTCGTTCGCGGACACACCGAGAGACGCTGCAAATTCTCTGACCACACTTCTGAACAAAGCGAAAACGGTGATCCCGCAGTCCGAATGGCCTCGCACGTTGCTGACTATGAAAGCCACCGCAGGATTGAGATTACTGCCCGAGCACAAAGCCAATAACATATTAGAAGAATGCAGAAAGTTATTTCAGACGTCCGGATTTCAGGTGGCGAAAAATTCTATCTCCATAATGGAAGGCACGGACGAGGGAATTTTCTCTTGGTTCACGGTCAATTTCTTACTGGATCGTTTCAATTCTCTCAGTTCTCAGACAACCGTGGCGGCGTTAGATCTAGGCGGAGGATCGACGCAGGTCACATTCCAGCCAGATAGCGCTCAAGCCAAGAAATTGGAGAAACATGTTTACTCAATCAACGTATTCAATCACAATATGAGTCTGTACACGCACAGCTACTTAGGAATGGGTCTGATGGCCGCAAGAAAGGCAATTTTGACTTACAATGTTAATATGGAAAATACGGATTCCAAACTTCCCATAGAGATACACTCCGAGTGCATCAATCCGATCGTGTCGACCGAGTGGTCGTACGGTGGACGCAATTACATTGTGAAAGGTCCGATCAACGGAACATACAAATTAGTGAAAACTCAAAACTTTGCCGGAGGTGACGAAAACAAGCCAGTTGTACGGTTTTCGGAATGTTTGAAGATTGTCGAAAAATATGTTAGCACCCTCACCGAAAAACCGATAGGTTTGAAGGATCATGAAATATACGCATTTTCATATTATTTTGAACGCGCGACGGAGGTAACGCATCAATTTTAAAATTAAACATTAATATTATATGTAGAAGAATAATAAAAATATATTTTATTATTCTTCTTATTTTAGTTATATAATACATATATTAATTTCTATTTTCTATACAAGAGATAATTTTTTTAATATGATAATTTAATATTTATATGTATTTCTTCAGGTAGCATTAATAGATCCATTTTTGGGTGGAGTCGTGCAACTGAGTGCATTTTTAAAACAAGCCACGGAAACTTGCGACTATCCAAATACGGATCAGCCTTTCATGTGCTTGGATCTGACATTTATTTATATTTTACTGAGAGACGGATTTGGCTTAGAGCCGAACACCAAATTATATGTGAGCAAATAACTATTTTACTTATCTTGATTGTAGGCAGTATGAAAAAAATAAAAAATATTACGGTTTATGTTTGCAGCTTTATAAAAAAATCAATGGCCACGAATTGAGTTGGGCACTGGGAGCTGCGTTTAATGTCCTTCAGAATGGACTTTGACACATTGTGTTTTATCTGTTGTTGTTAGATGAGTTTTATTTAACATTTATGCACACTGAAAAGACAAAAAAGAGGAAAACCGACCAGAAGTACGCAGAAATATAGTCAATAAAATGTAAACAGAAGTTTTGTACATAAGACTTGTGAAACATTTAGATCTTGTTCAATGTTTGCCACACAATTGCGTATTATTGTAATTGTACGATGCGCGAGCAAGCGCGTATTTTAGCATGGATTATGTGACATGAAAGAGAGAGAAAGAGAGAAAAGCAGTATTTAAGATATATTTTTAATATGTACTATATATTGTTATATCTGAAATATATCTCGTTATTTACAAAGCAGATTTACGTCGCCGCATGTTTGTGATAATTTGTAAAAAACTTTCTTAACTCTCTTATTTGATCAAATAAAGATAACATGTACTTTTTATGTAATACTCTGTAAAGTTTTTTATTTATATTTTTTCACTCTTCGACTTTCTGAAAAATCGACATACTTCTACAATATTAAAAGATTTTTATCGAACAAAATAAAATCAATATTCAATGATCATCACTGACTCATGCGTTGCGGCGCCTATGATTCAAATTGTACCTACTAAAAAAAAAACTAAAACCTAAATTTTTTTGAGACTTTTAATTTTTGTTCTGTATGATAATAGCTTCCAAGTACTCATTCTCATTTTGAAATATTGATCCAGGAAAGACCATAAAGTCTGCTCATTCTTTTGTGCTGGCAGCCAACAAAGCGTTTGCTACAAAAAAAAGCAGTAAAATATTGAAGAAGCAAGATTGTATCTTTCGCATGTATCAATATCGATAAAAATCGAAATTAAATTTGCCGCTAGTATCGCACAGGTAAATTTATTATTTAATGCCAAAACTTACTTTATTAAAATATGATGTACATACGAATTTAACATGTGTATGTGTGTATGTATAATTGTTACCTTGCAATATTGAAAAAGAAAGGGATTTTTGATCTGAAGTATGGAGTGTGTGTATAATTCTCGCAACGTGTGATCAATCAGATCACATATATATGTTAAGAAGCAAGATATACGATACAATAATTTGACATTTTTATATTATTCTGTCACAACACAACGAGAAGAGAGAAATACACGTTTTTTTTTATATGCCTACATGTGAGTGTACATATGTGACAGAATAATATAAAAATGTCAAACTATTGTATTGTATATCTTGCTTCTAACATATATATGTGATCTGATTGATCACACGTTGCGAGAATTATACACTCCATACTTCAGATCAAAAATCTCTTTCTATGTACATATACACACTCACACATATATGTAGTTATAGAGAAACGTATATATAGTGCCTTTTAATTAAAGTGATATGTATTCGAATAAAAAAAGCGAATACATGGCTATTTTACATTTCTGTATATATTTATTACTGTTTTATGCAAATTACTTCATCTTAAATGTGAACAACTATCAAAAGGTCATTATCAGTTTTTGGTAAATGCTAAAATGATAAATGCCACACGACGCACACATTTTTTACAACAATTTAAAAATCTATATCTCTTGGATGGTATAAGTGACATTTTACATGTTTTAGTTCTTTATTTATACAAAAGTTTTTTTCTATTTCTTTTTATTATTTATTTCATAGATAGAACTGACAACTTGTAAAAATTTTATTATTCTCGACCTTTTGTATTTTATTTTTCGACTGATGAAAACTCTAGTAAGAGTTGAAACGTTTCGCTGCGTATCTATGTGATTATTTATGATAATGATATACTTTTTTACACCATCGCTAGTATCTATGTAATTATTTATGTTAATGATATCATATTTTTCACGCCGTTTACAACTGGCTTTTGATGCTCGTTATTTGACCTTATTTATTTATTTGTAATTTTAAAAGTATTAAACAATCAATTTTTGCTTATTTATGTAAAAACTTCAATTGTGAAAGATTCAAACAAGTGATAACATTGTTCTCGATTTTTTTGCGACATGTCAAAAGATATGATTCCGCAACATACAGTTGCGCGTCATTTCATCATCGTCAATAGGTAGAATAACCGAATTTACATGACTAAATCTCAATAACGAAACATTAATATGTATCACCGTAGAACTTGTTTTTCAACTGATTGATCAGAAATACGAAAAAAAGAATTTGTCAAAAAAAAAAAATACATATTATCGCTGAGCCAGCATCTAGGATCACCGTGGTAGACGAATTTTACAATGTCACGTAACAAGTTATTTAAAAAACAATCTCAACACGTGGACGAAACAAAGATGTGACCGAAGTTCACCCATGACAAAACTTGGGAAGTGATGCCTTATTCATACGGAGTTATCCTCTCTCCTCTTCTCGACCGTAGAATCAGTGAAAGAGGAATTCTTCTATTTATTGCACGTTTGCGATGTAGCGCGCTTGTAGAAGCCAGACAACACCGGAGTTGTGAAGTGCGCAGGACATTTCATCTTCAAGCGGCGTTACGGTGTGTAATAATCTTTTTTTTTTCTAACACAGTCCGATTCTTTCGCGTAAATTAAATTCGCTTTTCTTTTCTTGTTTTCTTCTCTCTCTCTCTCTAGTTTTTGAAAAACTGAAAAAAAAATCTCTTAAACTTTACGACAAACTAGTTCTTTAGAGTGCATTCGCTTTAGGCGTTGCGACGTGTTGCTTTCTCGTCATGATTCTCACTTCACGATTCTCTTCGCTTCCTATTTTTCCTATCTGAGTGTTCTCTCTATTATCTGAATTCTCTTCTTATCTAACTCTACTTGATTACTTTTGTCTGTCATGTTTTGTTTACTGCTTTCTGGATTAATCCTCGGATATATCTCTAATTTAGTTCATTCTCTGATAAAGACCAACACATTACAAAAGCCAAGATGCGTTTCAAATGTGCGCATGTGTGTGCATTTAATAATTTTTATATATTATTTTATATATTTATGTGTGTAATATTAATATAAATAAATACAAAGAGAAGTCCACATTAATTAAAATAAGTCCACATTAATTAAAATAAGAATAGATAATATATCTATCTATAAAGCCACATGAGTCGTTTCAGAGGAGCGCACTTTTATATGTAAGATTATATATATTCTATACAACTCTATATATAATTTTAATTCATTTGTTATACATTATTATACTGATTATATATTTATTTATACCGCGAGTTACGTGACGTAAATACGAGGCAGTTCAGTATGTATCGCGCGAGCGCTAAATGTGGAGCAATGGGTGAAGTTAATGGGTCTCGGTTAGCTAATCGCGCTTCAACCACCCCTCTACAGGGTCAACGTTGACCTCGTGCGACACAGTCACGACCCTCGGCCCGATTCCACAAACCGGCAAACAGCACAAAACATATGTAGATCGCTTCACGAGGATACTTCGTGACACATTGTTGCTCGTCGGAGACAAGGACATTCGGCCAAGTTCCTTCAGAATCGTAACCGAAACGTTTATTATACACTTACGTTGCATCCGAAAGTCCGAACACAGAGACGTGCGCGCAGCACATGGCGAGAAGAACCTCATTTGTTACGTCAACGGACGAGGTGTTCTAAGTCCCGGTAGTAAATTATGAGAAGACCGTGAAAAAAAGTGTGTCGCATCGCGTAAGGTCGTGTGCGAATAAATGAGCGTGTCCTCGAGGTTGCTGCTTACGACCACCACCGCATCTCTACGTGGCGGTAACGCGCCAACGACACGCCTTCACTCGCGGAAGGTGAGCATTCGAGTGAATTTCGCGCGCGCTTTGTCGTCGTCGTCGTCGTCGTCGTCGAGTTGCCAATGTTTCCGTGACTGACAGCCAATTTTTACGCTCCCGTAACTCGCACGTATAAAACGTTTCATAGGTTAGCCGCAATGATTCGGTAAATTTTGGTTTTTCTACGAAAAATTCGACAAAATTTAACAATATGACACATTTTCTTCACCTCATCGAGCTGTTCTATGTGAACAAGTTCCTGCACGAAAGAGTGCTGTGTAATTTTGCTGGATGAAACATGTGAATGCTAATTTGTGTGTGCATTTCGTTTCATGTGCACACGTGTGTGTTTTCATGGCATTTACATAATACTTGTATGTATATACATATATGTGTGTGTACATATACATATATGTCATTGTGTTTATTTTGTGTTACATATGTCACATCTAATTGTATTTGTGTATATTTCAGATCTTTTCCAAATTAAAGTCATTGTGGCGACAGCTGCTGCTGAAAAATTTGGTCAACCATTCTGTACAAGAAGCTTTACCGTCTAGTTATTTGATAGGCCCTATGGACAATTCTGTAGCTCAGCAAGAGTGTAAAAAATCCAAGATGCAGCCTTATCTGGATGCATGTTACAATCCAAATACCAATCAAATGTGTGATGTACCGTTTAATAATACTCCCGCCAATTTAATGTACTGTCAATCTGGAACTTATACAGACACAACACATAGTATTAATACATGTGGAATAAATAGAAAACATCGAAATTATCTTGACAAACAAAGCTACAAGGCAATAAGGAAATGGAAACAAATAGGAGGAGGTAAAGATTATTTATTTATTTTTTTAGAGAAAATATATGCACAATACATTTGTATTATCTGTTTAATATACATATGTATATATTTTTATATATTATATATGGATACTTAAATAAATATTTGAAAACTATAAACTTTTTTTACAGGTAGGAGTAAAAATATGGAGGATACTTTTTTATTGAGACTTTTGTCTTTCAATATTCTTGCACAAAATCTATTAGAAACTTATCGTTTTCTGTACAAACGTCACAACAAACAGGCACTAGATTGGAATATCCGAAAATCTCTTATTATAGAAGAGATACTTGAGGCTGAAGCAAATGTATTTATATCTTTTATATTTGATTCTGTCAGACGTTAAACAAGAAAGTGAAAAAAATTAATTGTATGTTATTATCTTTTTGGATGTTTTCCAGATAATATGTCTCCAAGAAGTACAGCAAGATCATCTGATGGACATAGTAACTCCATTTAGATGTATTGGATATGATTATATTTACAAAAAAAGAACTAACGATAAGAATGATGGTTTACTCCTGCTGTATCGCTCTGACGAGTTTCTCTTGCTAGATCACGCAAAAGTGGAGTTATATCAATCCGGCATTGAGCTCTTAAGCAGAGACAATGTTGGAATAATTGCTAAATTAGCTCTTAGAAGCAGTCCGGACACGCAAGTTGTCGTTGCTACAACTCATTTGTTGTACAATCCAAAACGTAGTGACGTCCGATTGGCACAGATACAGCTTTTGTTGGCGGAAATAGAGCGGATTGCGTTTGTTGAGAATACGATGTAAGCATGTACTTTAATGGCAATTTCTTTTCGATCATATTGGATGATTTTAATACTAAATAATTCATGACTAAATCCACAGAACGGGTCCAAAGTATTTACCAATCTTGCTGTCTGGTGACTTTAACTTGGAGCCGTATACAGGTGTTTACAAATTCTTGAAAGAAGGTTCGTTCACATATAACGGCAAAAGTCGAAGTTTAGAGTCGGCTGAAGTCCGTTCTCTGTCCAACTTCTTGATACCTCCACGATTATGTGTTACCGACAATTGCCAGCACTTAAACATTCTTATTAAGAGGTTACGAAAAGAAGGCACTGGCAAAATTATGGTACGTTTTTTATATTAATTGTATTTTACATACACAAATTATATTAAAATTATATTAACACTTTGTAGACGGGCGCCGTTTTATATACAGGACTGAGACAATTTTCCGCCTGCAAAGTGTTAAATTGTATTAAATCAAGTGTTTTTGATGTTATATTCGTTGTTTTACTAGCGGCACATTTCTCATGTCACTTTTCTTCTCATTACTTTTAATTAGCTGGAAAACAGTGAATTTTCTGTTAAAAAAGACGAGAACACGCTTGACTCGTGCAATCTATTGCAACAGAGCAATAACGACAGTGGTCGTACACAGATGATTGAGATTGTGCAGGGCTATTCTGTACAATTCTCATCGGGGACTTTAACACATCCATTTAAATTACGCAGCGTGTACAACCACACGGCTTACGGCGAGAAGGAGGCAACGACGCATCAAGACGAATGGGTTACGGTTGATTATATATTCTATAGCAACATCAAACCTGTGGAGAAGTACGCCTTACTTACAGTAAGCCAATGCTACAAGTTACGGGCAATACCAAATTTTGTAGTAGGCAGTGATCATTTGTGCATAGGCGCTACTTTCCAGTTACCAAAAAAAAAATCTTCACTTTAAGACATCTCCTTGTTTAAAAAAAAAGTTGAAAACAAAGATATTTCGTGATTTTTGTAACGATTTTTTCTTTGTATTTTACCTCACTGCATTTTGTTGTTGATTTGCGATTCATAAAAAGTTTATTTGGAATCTAAATTTACTTTTAAACTCTCTCCAATTTAACCTGTAAATAACTAAAATTATATTACAAATGATTAATCACCACAAAAGAAATTTTACCGTAACGATAAGAACAGACCACTAAGCTTGAAAACAAACAACTTTTAAATAATATTAATTGACGATAATAAATAATATAAGCACGAAATATCTTTGTCGTTTTTAAAAAATAAAAAAGAGTACTTAATTTGAAAAGAATTTGATAAATAAAATTTTGTTTTTTTTTTTAAGTTTTTTTAAGTTTAGTAGAAAATTGTGATGATCCAACAGTTCCATGCAATGAGTTAATAAAATCTTCTAAATGCCTTTGAAATATTTTTATTTTTTTATAAATATCTTTAGTTTTAATTTTTTCTGTTTTTTCTGTATTTTTTAAAAATTGTTTTATTAATTCTTTTATTTACAATTGAGAGACAAGCATTCAGCGCTTTGACTATTAAGTTTTTTAATTTAAACAAATTGGCTAACGTTTAGAGTAGAACTCGTAGCGTGCAACCGTTTGATCACAATTTTCTGCTAAACTGGAAACTGAAGTCCACACAATTAATATAAAAGAGTCCTATAATTTTACTGGTATCTAATTTTCTCAATCTTTTAATGAAGATGTTAAAATTTTGACAATTATCTGTGATGCATAATCATGGTGGTATCAGGAAGTGATAGAAAGATCATCTGATAGACATTGTAACTCCATTCAGATCTTTCAAATATGATCATCTATAAAAAAAAAAGAACCAATGAAAAAAGCAATAGTTTGCTTCTGATGTAATGGTATCACTTTCTGATACTACTGCAATCCTGCATCGCGGATAATCTTTGAATGAGGATGTTAAAAAATGTTGTCAATTATCTATAATACATAATCGTGATAATACAGTTTTGATGGTATCAGTTCTATCAATATCATCACGATTATGTATTATAGATAATTGACAACATTTTTGATATTATAGATAATTGACAACATTTTTTAACATCCTCATTCAAAGATTAATAATTGTCAACATTTTAACATCCTCAGTCAAAGATTAAGAAAAGAAGATACCGATAAAATTTATAGTACGTTTTCTCAACGTGGACAGAGAACGCCAATTTGTTTAAATTAAAAAACTTAACAGTCGAAGCGCTGAATACTTGCCTCTCAATTGTAAATAAAAGAATTAATAAAACACTTAAAAAACAAAACAAAAAATTATTTGAAACATTATATTACAAATGATTAATCATCACAAAAAAATCTTACTGTAATCATTACAAAAGAAATCTTAATGTTTAAGATAAGAACAGACAAGCTTGAAAACAAACAAGTTTTAAGTAATATTATAAAATTGCTAAAAGTGTAAATTTGAAGCATTTGCCCTCTCGCATTGACGATAATAAATAATAAATGCCTGAAATATTTTTTTTTATTATTTTGTTAATTCTTTTATTTACAATTGAAGGGCAAGTATACAACGCTGTGACTAAAAAATTAACAGATAATTATTTTTTGATATAAGGATGTAGTAATGTTGTGTGTAACAGTTATCTAAGAGACTTATGTTTTTGTACAATATTAAAGTTTTGCTTGTGTGTCTGTGTGATATACTGTACCGCAAGAAATGTGTTAGTCGTACAACTACACATCTTAATGATAACATTTGTCAAAATTTGCCAGCGCAAAAATACATAGATAATTACTTTTTAATATAACGGCTCTTTTTAGCAGTATGCGATTGTTTTACAACTGTTTTGCACGATCTCAAAAGTTTCAATTCAAACAAATTGGGTAACGTTCATACAACCGTTTGATACATACCGCATATTACAGACAAACAAGACTGTAATATTATACAAAACATAAGTCTCTTAGATAACTGTTACACATAACATCACTAAATACCTAAAAAAACAAACAAACAAATTATTTACACGATACAAACACACATTTGTAAAAAATATATAAATTTTATATAAAAATTAAACATATATTCTTGTAGAATGACATATGGGTATTGATGGCCCACTAGTCGCTAAGAAACAAAACAAAATAAATATTCGTTCTAAGAAAGTCGTCATTAGTCGTTTCAATGGTTATTACCTACCTACTCGTTCTTACAAAATTTGGATATGGTTTATCTGAACAGCACCGTTATGCAACTTTGGTTCTTCGTATATTGCCACGCACGTTTTTCCAACAAGATTACTTTCCGTGCGAGCGGAGCAGTTTGTACGACAGAACTTCGCGAATTCTTTAAATTTCACTTGTAATTCTACGTTGCCACCGTTAGGGCCGATGGAGAATTCGCATTTTAACAAATTTTGTCTCCCTTTTATACAACATTCCAAATATCTGTAATCCGTCGTGTACAACTCACTGATGCTCTGGATTTTAATATTTAGAGCTTGCCTCAGGATGCCGGTTACAAATACGTCGTCTATCCAAAAATATTCGAGGGAAGAGTCAGCGCGATTGATCAGTCGACTTGCCACTGACGGATCAGTAATGTATAGCCAACCGGAGACGAAATCCGGATAAACGTTACCCGCGTACTCCGCCTTACTTACATACCATTTATTAGCTGGTTCTCGAACGGGAATCATGTTCTTCAGGATGTAACCAGTTAAGGAATCCTTTTCTGCTACACCTGATTGTATCTTTTCCACTATCTCATAGAGATTAACAACTATATCGTCGTCCATTTTCATGATGTATCTAACATATTTGCAGTTGTCAGTCGCCCACCGAAGACCCATCAGATGCTTACGAGTCAAGTTTCTATAAGTGTCCTGAAAGTCTCCCTGAAGTATGTCGCCGAATCTTCGTGACTCGTCCGCCAAGGCAGCCTGTGACACACGTGTTCTTCTTTCAGCATCGCTGTTTAACGTACCGAGTAAAAATATTCTCCTAATTCCTAGAGCTTGCAATTCTTCATCCGCGTACGCTCGGCGCAAAGCGCTCCTGGCTGAAGGATCGCCCGCGTAAGACGTAACAATCCATGTCAAGAAGGTAGCATTGCATGACTCTGGTTTGCTTATGATTCTGACATCTGATGATCTGCTAGGTATCTCGTGTGTGACTTGAAGAAGCACTAGATTCGCTTTTGAAACCTGTGATGACAAGCTCCTTCCCGCAAATGTAAGAAATAGTAAAACACACGCTGTACAAGCAAACAGCAATAAAAACCCGAGCTTGGAGAGCATATTTGTCTGGCCAAAGTATCTGCGTAATCATAATCAATAATGAAACAATGAAAACTCAGAGTTGTAATTGTAAAATTGTGTTCTCTGCGTTACAACACATGTGAGATGCTTCTTTCTCTCATGTGTTTTTTCATCTTTGAATTGTCACTTCGACGATGATCGATTTTCTTTTATCGTACATGGGAGAAAAAATGTTTGTTAATAATAATCTTTCTCGTACTCTGGATTTACATATTGTGAAGTGACGAACACATACCTGACAACACACACAACACAAACATATATTAGAATTAAATATTTTCTTCTTCATTTTCCTTGTTTTAATTAAGCTATTAATAAGCAAAAGACATTTAAAAATTGTCGAGAATTAAAAGATTAAAGAAATTCAAAACAGTTCTCAAAATTAGTATTGCGTCAAGATGCACTTACAAAGCACACAGATTCCAAGCGAGTAAAGTCTTGCACATGCGCAATAACGTAAGCATTAGCAGACGCCGAAAAGTTCTCTCTTTTGTCAAATAAAATTACTAATAAAATAATAAATATGCTACTTTTTCTATTTGTTGTATTTCTTTAAATCTTTGTTTGTTGTTTTATTGTTACTAATACATACTATTGCAAAAATAGAATAATATTATAAAAAGTGTTGAAATTTTTTTTTTTTTTTGCAAAAGAGAAACAATACTAAAGTTAAATCTGCAGCAACTGAGAATAAAATTACGTATTTATATCTGTACTATAAATATTTAAATATAATTATTGAATTCTCTTAAACTATATATTTTTTACAAGAACTCTTTTTGAAAAATGTGACATAGAATATATATATTACTATGCCGAATTAAACAGATGATTAATATGCATGTGTAGTTATGCAAAAATTATATGTAGAGAAAAAGTGTTGAATGTATAAAGAGTTATCAACAAACAAAATATAACTGCTATATAACATGGATGGATGTTACATGAACGACCATGTTATATTAGTTACATTCTGTTTTATTATAATGTTGCTGTTATATATCTGTTTGCTAGATAGGTATTTAAGAAGGAACCAAGCCCCGGTTTACGAGTAGTCTCGCTTGAACCACAGACAAGAACGTTTCTCTGCAGGTAAGATAAGTTCAATAATTTTGAGAAAGAAATCTCTCTTCTCGTTAACTTTTCTCACTCTTTCTTCACTTGCAACATTCATATAAATAATTCTTTTTATTACATACGAGAATTCTATCATATTTTTATAACATACAATATGCACAAATTTTTAATAAATTTTCGATTTAAAACTTTCAATAAATTTATTATTTACTATGTATTTTTTTAGTAATGCGGTTACGCGATTTGTACTTTTTAATAAAAGTGAAATATAAAATATATAAAACGCTCGCGTTCAAATACTCGTAACATAATGAATTAAATCAGCCATACGTGTGTGATTGAAACAGAAGAGAAATTCGAAAGTGACAACAACAAGAATATCTTATATGTGTGCCGCAAGAAATAAAAACCTACTAAAACTAACATCGATTACGCAATTAATGGGATGATGCGAATAATGTGTGTACCGGTTCTTCCGTAAACTTTCTCTCGTAAGACCTGTATCGCGAGTGTTTCACTTTCTTCCTTATTGCGCTTATCCGTTTGCGTGGACATTTGCAAACATCCGATCGCGAATAAATATGATAAAAATAACTTTTTCGACAAACTAATATACATATGAGTTTATAGATATAATAATATGCATTAGAGTTTACACGTGTTCTAGAATTTACACACAGTTTTTGACAATTACAAATTACTTCTAATTGTTTGAATTAACAAAAAACACATTTATATATTATTTTTATCCTTGTGTGTGTGTGTATTCTATTATATATAATAGTTAAATATTTTTCTTACTATATGTTCTAGTTTGAGCATCCATAATGTTCGTCACAATATTGTTGCTGATATTAATACCGCTGTTGCTATACGTGGGTTGCCGTAAACCGAAAGGATACCCACCAGGTAGACGATCCATTTTCTCCAAAGGAATCTTTTGCTTGTATTTCACGACTAAATTTCACGCTCATCCTTCGCAGGTCCGCGATGGTGGCCCGTTTTAGGCTGTCTGCTGGAAGTGAAACGCATCCGCGAAGAAACCGGTTATCTTGTTGAAACTTTTTCAACGCTCAGTAAGAAATACGGTCCTGTTGTTGGTTTGAAAATCGGCAACGATCGCATCGTGATCGTGAACGATCTGAAGAGTATGAAGGCGATGTTGATGAACGAGGACTGCGAGGGCAGACCTAATGGGCCGATTTTTAAAATCAGAACGTGGGGCCTCAGGAGAGGTATTTACCTAAAAGAAAAATTGTAGATATAAGATACACTTTACTGATATTGAAAAATACTTAAATACTATCTTGCTGTGCAGGTTTACTGCTTGTTGATGAACAGTTTTGGATAGAGCAACGACGATTCGTTCTACGGCATCTAAAGGAATTTGGCTTCGGTCGCGCTAACATGACTACGATCATCGAGAACGAGGCGCTCAAACTGGTGCAGCATTTCAAGAAGTTGCTGGAGAACAGTCGCAATTACGACAGTAAAAAATCCGTAACTGTAATCGGCGGCAATAGCAACCGAATATACGAATTGCAACAGAACTCGAAGAACAAGCTGATGAACAAATCGAAAAAATCGCGCGACAAATTCGACATGAACGAGAACGAGATTTCCGATCGTAAACCTCGGGCCGTGTCGGACCTCTATGTGAAGTTCAACGACCACGAAACGGTCGGGAGAGTTTCTCGATCAGACGAAATGATCGTGCGTATGGACGACGCTTTCGGAGTAACAGTATTAAGCACTCTCTGGAGTTTGATGGCCGGCATAAGCTTTGACACCGACGACAAAGAACTCACTCATCTGCAGCGAATTCTAGGAAAGCTCCTGGGAGAGATCGACATGATCGGCGCGCCCTTCAGTCACTTTCCGATTTTGCGTTTTATCGCGCCGGAAATGTCCGGCTACAACAAATTTGTGAAAATTCATAAGCAACTGTGGTCCTTCTTAAGTAAGGAAATACGCAATCACAAGGAAACATTCGTGCCGAACGCACCGCGAGATATGATGGACGTCTATCTCGCTATGTTGAATTCTGATGAATGTAGCGATACGTTTTCAGGTACCGAGAAGCTTAAATAAAATGTGGAAAGAACAGAAATATACTACTGAGTGATTTTGTTTATACTGTACAATTTTCAGAATCTCAGCTGTTAGCGATCTGCATAGACTTTTTTATGGCGGGTTCCGAGACAACTTCGAAGACACTTGGTTTCGGGTTTCTGGCTCTGATGTTGCATCCGGAAGTGCAGAGAAAGGCGCATGAGGAAATAGACAGAGTTCTCGGCCGCGACAAATTTCCTACATTAGCTGACAGAGCACGAATGCCGTACCTGCAAGCTATCGTATTGGAATCCTTGAGAATCTTTGCAGCTCACACGCTTGCGATCCCGCACAGAGCACTGAGAGATACGTCTATCTTGGGATATAAAATACCGAAGGTATTTAAAAATACCTAAAAAAATAAAATAAAACAAAGATCGAACATTTTATGAGTAATGAGAGAGCGAATATATAATTTAATTATTTCTTTCAGGACACAATGCTCATTGTTAATTTCAACGGAGTGCTCATGGACGACTCATGGAACGATCCATATAACTTTCGGCCGGAAAGATTTTTTGATAACGACAACAACATCGTTACGCCAGAAAAATTTTTTCCTTTTGGCATTGGTGCGTCTTTTCTCACCGTTATTGTAAACAACAGTAATAACAAGCATAAACGTAACTCTGAGTTAAACAGAAATTGATATTCCCAGGTAAAAGGCGCTGTATGGGAGAGATGCTGTCGAAAAGTAACGTGTTTCTTATCATGACTGCGTTGCTGCAAACGTTTAGCTTCTGTGTGGTTCCTGGTGAACCACGACCGTCCTTACACGATGTCACGGACGGTGTAACATCTGGTCCGAAACCTTACAAAGCATTGGTTTCTTTAAGAAAGCAATTTTTTTTTTAATAATTTGTATTGCGAGATTAGAAAAATTACTTGTTAAATATACCTTGTAAAAATATATACTTTCTTTCTATTATATATATAATAGTTTATTCTCAAATTAATATACATACCTTAACAAAATTACAAATCAGGACGGTACTACAAAAGTCGGACTTCGCGCGTACGTTCAGACAATGTGCACGTAATGTTCTTCCGCTTTATATGGCCATAGATATAGAAAATAATCAAGTAAGAGTTAGGTTAGGTTTAGAAGATTGTCTCAAGATAGTGTAGCCAATAGCCGCGTTTAGCAGATCAATTGCTGAGTCATCGTTTTGCTAATACTCGACGTTGATTGGTCGGTTCTAAAAGTAAGAGCCAATCATGTTCTACTGCTGCAGAAAGCAGTTTGTTCTGCCGAACGCAACCAACTCACGCAGCATCTTAAGATCACCTTGAGATGATCTTGAAATATACGATCGGATTGTGAATGTCAGCTTTAAATGATAGTGCTGCCACTATACATATTTAATTATTTTTCGAGCGCGTTCGCGAAAAATAAATCAGGATCAGTCGAGACGTTTGATTGGACCGAAGATTGAACGATGGCGAAGACCGTCGCATGACCGATAGTTGGCGCTGCCTAACGGCGCGTTGCGAAGCTGCGACGATAAAGTTTCTCGCGCGCGTCTCACATCGGTGATGCGTCTCGATGGTGGCGGCGCAGTGACGGCAGAGGTCGACTCGTCGGCGCCTGTTCTTCTTTCCGGTTCACCCCTTTCCCGTCTGTTTCTTTCGATCATCGCCAACGCGGGGGTTTTACGGCACCGTCGCCTCGGACAAACGTGCCCCGATTATCACACGGACCAGCACCCACCTGATCTCTCCCATCCGGATGCGGCGCGCCGTTCGTGTCGGGTGTATCGCGATCGCGCCTGAACTGCGTTACGTACGGGGACACGTACTTGCCGGTGCTTACGAGGCACGAGAGCACCGTCGCCACCACTACCATCGCGTGGGTCAGCTCGGATCGACGGTCAGCTGGTCGCTCCAAGAATCGTCTTAAATGACAGTCGGCGCTCGCCGGTGATCTGAGAAGGATGTGCGTTATTTTGCGTTGCCGGCGGCCGCGTCGTCATGGCCTATGAGTGCGAGCGACACCATAACTTTTCTCTCAAGGTATAAATTTTGTTAATTCGGTCCCCGAGAAAGAGGGATCTGTGTGTGTGCGTGCATGTGAGAATTTTCAAGATTCAGAATTTACATTGTCGCATATCTCGTCCCGTCGGTGAAAGAAAAAGATAGAAAGAGAAAAAAAAACTACCGTCGTCTCCGTCGAGAGGTTATAGAGGCTTATGCGATTATTTTGTACGTCGCTCTTCGTTACAAAGCAACAACAGTGCCTAAACAACAGTTTGCAAGTTCCGATAAAATATTTTTGCCGCCGAGCTTATTTTCACCGTTGTCGCGTTTGTGTTTTCTCGCGAGGCCGGTCGATCGATATCGCGCCTTCGGTGACAAACTGCCGGAAAAAGAACAAACGGGAAAACGGAAAATCACGTCTTTGACGGAACGCGCTTCCGTTCGGCGCGTGTCCCGTTTGTTTTTCGTTGCGCCAACGAGTAAATTATTTAGTGCGAGGAGAAAACGCGAGCGAGTTGTGCGAGTCGGAAAACTCTTGGTCGATGAGAGTTCGCCTAAATCCGCGAAGAAAAAAATCATACAACAACAAGAAGCGGAGGCGTCTTGATGACACTTGTCATTTTCCACACGCTCGCGCGTGTATGTACAAAACCTATTAACAAAACCTAACCTCCTCCGCGAATCGTGATGCGTGTCGTCGAGCAGCAACGTGAGTGCGAGAAACGATGCGATCGACCTGGAGGCTATTACGAGGCGATCGGTACGTAATTCCACAGTGAGAGATCTCGCGTTAAGATAACGAAGCCAAACGAATAAAACTTCCTACCCTATCCGTCGCAACTAAAAAGAAACGAAGCCCGGTTTTAAGAGAGAGTTAGCTAGCCAAGCAGCAAGAGGACGATTGAGGAAAGAGGATTTGTTTCTGAATTGATGACCGTTACACCGGAGGATTTGTGGATACCGCGTGGTCGTTCTCTCGGATTTAAGGTAAATCAAATCAACTTGCGCATTAAAATCTTTATCCTCTCTCGCTCTCTCTCTCTCTCTCTCGTTGAAACTCGCGTTTCTCTTCCGGCAGTCGCAACAGTCGGCTATTATTAACACCGCCGTTGATTCCGTTTCATATTATCGATCATCCGCTTAATTATCGCGCCACACGTGACCCACCGAACAGAAGTAGATTCGTGTGTGTACATGCGCTCGGATGCTAAAGCTTTATATATTTTTATCGTCGGACCTATATATGTTCAACCGTCGTCGAGACAATCATCATCGCTCGTTACAACATTCAATCGTGAGGTACGTAAGAAACACAACGTACGTGTGATCTCGCCTATATATGCGATCGATCAAAAAAACACTCGAGGGTATGTTTGTCGTCGTGTGTAAAAAGCCAACACGACGCGTTGTTGTGTGACACGAGCGGTCGCGATATTGCATAATAATATTGCAATTAATACAAAACCGGGTGTGGATCGCGTTGCGCACCAAGCGTGTCCGCGGGACCGCGATGACGGAATTGTGCCGCGCGCTACCGTGCCACCAGCTATTCGAAAACTTGCTGGTTTGTTTTATTGGAAACACGTGGTGCGCACGAAAATGCCGCATCGAGCGGCATCATTCCGGACGCGAGCCGCAATCGGTTTCTCTTTCTCTCTCTCTCATTCTGCGATTACATTTAACGATAATGGCGCGGTAGCGTAGCAATAACACGTAAAACCGCGATAACAGATACAAACTGTCTGTCGCGGTATAAGCGATAGTCGTTGCACATTTTATTACACGCCAGACTGCATCCAGCAGTCAATTTTCTCTCAACCCATATAATTGCGCATCGACAAACGGTCTCTTATTCTTTTTCCCCCCGTCTCTCTCTCTCCCTGCAAAAGTGTCTGACATGTTACCCAACGATTGGTTTTTCAGAAAAACTCAAGAGAGATCGATCGATTGTCAAAATGCACAGATAGACGGGTGTGAGTCACGGTGATAAATATTTCAAAAATTGTTGCGGAAGCTTCACGAACAAGTTGTGTGACAACGGCGGCGAGGTGAAAAAAATATTGACTAATTAATTGCCATTGTGTGCGAGCTGTGTGACGAGAAAGGAGCGGCACGAGAAGTTTGAGAAAAAAAAAGGGAGTGTCGAGTCATCGATCACACGCACGATCTGTTATGGAGGTACTGAAAAATCGCCAAACGCATAAACAAAAAGAAGAAGATTTATTCCGCGCATTGAAATTTTAGGTATTGCTCACGCGAAAAAATCAATTTCGTTTTCGCGCAAGAGTTGAGATTTGATTCGAATCTCTTGTTGTGAACGAGATCGTCGTCCACGATGTGAGAACCGTCGGGACTGCGCGCTTCGAGTCGCCGCACGGCAGACAACGTGGCGGCGACTCGTCGTCTCGTCGTCATCGCGTTGTTTTCTCGATAATGTTCCTCATCTGCGGAAACTTTTGGCAACGTCGACACGCCAACTCGTGAATTTCTCCAAACGTTCTTTAACAGCGTTTGCGCTTTACACACACACACATACACATACTTCGCCCACGTTGATATTTTATTTCGTCTCGCGTTTGTTGCATCAAATACAATTGTAAAACGGACTCTCTATTCGCGCGCGATTATTAATAATTTATACAGCACTGTGCGCGTCGTATAACGTGCGTAAGAACAACCAAAAACTTCAGTCTAGTCGCGCTAGAAATAGTCCTGTTTGTTTCGTTATTTATTTCTTCCCGCGACGACGAGAGTTACAAAAGCCGCGATCTTGATGGGTCTCGATTCGCGCGGGAGATTCCTCTCTCTCTGTCTCTCGTTTTACTCACTTGGGCGATAATTGATATCGAGCACGTGCTTAGCAGTGCGCGTCACGCGCGCCATCGAGCCAAGATGTATCGTCCCCCATCGGCGCTCGGATGATCCCGCTCGCTCGCGCGATTCGCAAAACTGTCATATAAATAGGGTTCACCGAGTCTCGGAGCGCACGCGATAAAACTAACTCGCGGATTTACGCCGTACATACTCTTTTGTTGCACCCATCGCGTGCGAATCTTCTTCCCTTTGCTCGACGGATCGTCGTCTTTTACGCTTGTGTCTCCACCCGATTAGATAAATGGCAAAACTATCACGGCGTATTTTATGTAATGTCTTATCGCGAAAACTGCGACCGTGAAATGCATCATCAAAGTCTATTCATACTTGTTGTTAGTAGGTCACGAGAGACGAAAAGACGACACGACTGTGTATAATTTATATAGTTTATATGCAAGTATACGTATACACACAGAGATTGCCCCCGCGACAACCGTTTACTCTGCACCAGCTTCTCCACTCAGCAGCTTTCGCAATCGCGAACGAAAACAGCGAGCCAAAGAGAATTATTTTTCTTGTCGCTGTAAATCCAATGCGATGGAAAATTGATTTCCTTCAAAAATTTCTTCGCCAAATTCAAATACGAAGAATATTTCGCGCGAAGAATCGATCATCGATATATTTTCAAAATAGAAATTTTTTGAACTCGTTAAAAGTTGCTCGCAGCTGAGATCTGAAGATTCCGAAATTTATATACATTTTGATGCAGAATTTATTATCGATCTCTCTCTCTCTTTCTCTTTCTCGCAAAATCTAACATCTAGTCATTAACAAAAATTTATTAAATAATTCCGATTACGTAAGCCGAGATGTGTGCAAGAGTGGATTAACTCATTGTGTGATTAACTCACGAAGTGCATAGAGTTCAACGCGCGTGACGACGATGGGAGTCGGCCTTGAATCAGCTGTTTGTTAGCTTTTTTTTTTGTTTTTAAAAGCACCGAGACGAATATTAATAACACACCTACGTACTGCCGTGTTTTCCGCAAAAGAAATGGATTTTTCGAGTTATGTGCGCGTGAACGCTTTATAAACTTTCTGTAACATTCACGAAAGTTACCGCAGATTATTGTCACATTCGAAAACAACCTGTTGATCGCGATTTTGATAAAATTATTGTGTCTTGTCGCATTATAACAAGGTTGAGATACAATTTGTTTTTCGTGTAAAACTTGCTTGCTTCGTAACGATGCTTCGTAACGGTGCGAAACGCAATTCTTGTTTACGTTAAACAAGACTTGATGAGACTTAATGAGAGATTTTTAGATTCTATCTATGAAATACACGCGCACTTGAAAACGAAAGTCTATATATCTCGTGCATATAAAGGCGCTTTTGTTTTCCAGAGTCAACTTGAGCCATTGCTTGCACGCGTTCAGTTAGCTCGGATCGTCACATGTCTTCTCTCGCTCTAGGCTGCTTGGATCGGTCCACAAGCCGAATAGCGCGTTTTACGTCACGCGCTAGCACGCGATAAACAAGCATTCGCTTTGCTTGTGCACGATGGAGAGCTTGGCGTCGGGCCAAAGATTTCCTCCAAGTCTCTCGTCGCCTCGCTGATCCTCCACGTCTTTGCGAATCTTGACGTCTATGACATCTGCCGCTCCGTGCGTGATTCATGTTCGAGACGCGTGCGATATCCAACTGCCGTTTTTTTTCACGAAGTTCAATTACTGCGAGCGTAAGCTTTAATCGGTCCGTTGATTTCCACATACGAGTTCACGCGGATCGTTGAAAAAAATTCGCGAAAGAAAATTGCACAGAAAACAGACGTATGTGCCGGGAGATAGGCGTGCGGTCGTACGTGTCGCTGGCGCAATGCGGTAAGTGGCAAGTACGCGCTCTATTTCGCGAGCGTCGAATCGCGCCTTGACTACAGTGTCACTCTATTAGTTATAACGTTCCGCCACGTATGCCGTACACATTAACGCGCGGCGTTATGTATGCACGTATGTATGCATGTATACAGGAAACATGTACGAGAGGCGAGAGCGATCAAAACCGAGGATCGAACCAAGCCGAACTGATTCTTGCGTACAAAAGCGATGAGAATCGTCTTCTTTTTCAGCTTCCTAGATGGAGAGTTCCGCTAACATGAAGCAGAACGAATCGGACGAGTGTGACGTAAACGGGGACAATAAGAAGCGGGACGAGGACTCGACGGGGCAGAGGGACGTAGATCGGAAGATGAAGGCGGAGGACAAGCGCGAGTCGTTGGAGAATATGAAGAACGAGATGAAAATGCTGAAGAAAACGTTGTCCGCCGACGACGAGGAGATCGACGAGGAGGACGAGAAGAGCAAGGAGTCTGCCGACGAGGAGGAGCGCAAGGAAGCGACGAGCAACGAGAAAAAGGAGCAGGAATCTTCGAGTGACACCACGTCCACCAGCACTTCCGACGATGAGTCTGAAACCAGTTCGGATGACAAGCCGGAGACGGAGACGACCAAGACGCCTCAGCCGGAAACGACGAAGGAGGAATCGTCGAAGGAGTCCAAAAATGAGGACACCACGGACGACAGCGACATAGAGGATGATCTGGTCTCGGCGATCAATTACAACACCATCACCTCTCTGGCCGCGCTCAAAGACATGCTGCAGTCATCTGGCGAGGATTCCGACGGTGTCGACAGTTTCTTTCACCATTACTTTCTGTCTCATGTTAACCGCCTGCCATCACGAAATCAGACACACAGTCCGTATCCTTGGGGCAGAAGATTATCGGAGTGTCGGGAGGAGGACGAATACGAGACAGAGGAAGGTGAGAAAATAAAAACAAACGCTTTTTTCTTTTCTTCTCTTTTTTTTTCGCGCTTAATCGTGGCTAATTCCGCGAACAATTGTTAGAAAAGAGCGAGCGGTTACGAAATATAAACTGTTACGAGGAACTCATCCACGAAGTGCTAAGATTAGCTAGCGTGCTCGCGTTTGGCAAGACGAAAGGCACGGCGGTGCGAAAAGTCACTCTACTTAGGTAACGATCGCTTTAGTGTATTTATAACGCGTCTCTCTCTCTCTCTCTTTCTCTCTTTCTTTCTCTTACTCTGAATCATAAGGTTTGATGCTTTACAAGAATACGATGAGTCTCAATGGAGTGACGAAATAGAGGTTCTTCCTTTGTTCTCTCTTCTTTGTGCGCTACAACACCGAAACAATTAAACTCGAACTTCCGTAGTTCTTCTTCGGTTCATAATTTAATACCCGGCGACTGACTTTTCTTTGCACCGCATAGTATATATTTTTCCGATGATTTAACTGAGCTTACAGGCGTGCCTACCTATGTGTCATTTCTCGACCTTGGAACTCCATACGCGTGAATCGAATAAAACTCGCTCGGCGTTACGTGACATTCAGATCGCGATAATGCGATTTTTTCAGGGAAAAACACCGACAGTCCGATCGTCGATAGCAAAAAGGACGCGTCCAAGGTTGAAAAGGCCGACAGCGTTTCGTCCAAGACGTCGAAGGCGTCGAGTCCGTCGTCCTCGGAGAGTTCCAGTTCGGAGAAGATCGACGAGAAGTCTTTTCCGACGTCCAGCGTCTCGGACGCGAAACCGTCGTCACCGTTGCAGACAACAACAACGTCGACAACAACGAGCACAACTTCAACTTCAACTGCGACGGCGACGACGGCGACGACGATGACGACGACGACAACGACGACAACAACGGTCGCGACCACGGTTTCCGGTAGATTTACCACGTCAACTGTGACATCACCAACCTCCGCGACCAAGCCTCCTCTCCGGAGAAGACACACGACCGGTCCGGGCATGACTTTCCCCGCTACCGATCCTCCGTCGTATTCCACCAGCATGACTTTCTCGAGAACCAGCCCGTTGCCCAGTCCGCATCTCGACAAGAGGTTCTTCGACAGCAGCTTGATCGAGATGAAGAGTCAAGCGAGTAGCACCAGTACCCTGGATTACGATTCCACCGAGGAGGTGTGGATACGCAGAATGGATTTTGTACAGGAAAGAAAACGACGGGTGAGTATGCGTGCGCTGTGTTATCTCTGTCTCGCGTGTCGAGAGCTCGTATGATAATTGATAAAAATGAGATATTGCTCACACAGATATACTTTTTTTTTATCTTTTATATTTTGTGTAAGTTTTTTTATACATTATATACATTAATTCTACGCACGTAATTTTTTTACGTGCCAACATTTGTGTATAAAAAAAAAACTTTTATATCGTGTTTTTTTTTTGTTATTCGTTAAGAGCTGCGCGATTACTCGTTTCTTTCGGATAGGGGATATTAGTTTTCTTTGCTTAATCGGACGTAATGTTTTTCGTGCGTCATCCCTTTAAAGATTGAAGACCTAATGGTATGTCCATTTATTATACGTAGCTGCGCCCCGCCGGCGTCGCCGTCGGCGTCGGTGTCCCGTTCGCTCTGTCTATAATTGCGCCAATTAACCAATTGCCGCGGGGAAAAAAAAAGTACTCCCGCAAATTTGTTTACAGCGACATTTGCTGGTTTTTTTTCTGGACTGTTACAGTGTCGTATCGTTCCTTCTTTATTTATTTATTTTTCCTCATTTGCGTGAGGATTTTTTTTTGTTTGTTTTGTTTTTAAATGTGCGATGACACAGAAGTAACACGCGATCGTCAATTTTCTCACATTTGTGCAGATAACGAAAAATAAGAATAGACACGTTTGCAAATGTTGTCGTATCGTTTGCCCCAGATCTCGTTGTAGCTTTAACGTCCCGCGGAAAGGGTGAGGCGAAATGGTACAAGGCTTCCTTTAAGCTCTATCGATCTTCATTCGAGAGAGAAGTTACGTTAAGGAGGTCTTTTATGACAGACAAATATTTTGACGTGTTTGTTGTGCTTGGCATGTAGTGTCTAATGATGACGTACAAAATAGCAGATAAATAACAGAATTACATGAATTAGAAAACGTTTCGTAATTAAAAGATTCGAACGATACGATTCCCTGTAGGTTTCAAAACTTGTTGAGCATTCTGTTTACTTCGAACAGAACATTGCCAGATTTGCGTCAGATTAAAAAGAAAGCGCGTGACATTTAACGCAATGATGTTGAGATATATATATATATATTTTTTTTTAATATTTAACTCGCGTCGCCATTGCAAAAACTACAGAGATCTGTTTATCATCTGTTGTTAATTTTATATCATATAAACGTGCGCGTTGTATCGCACATTTTGCACTGTGCCGATAGCAAAACGTGTTGTCACAAAATGATTTCTCGGCAAAACTATCGATAAAAAAGTTTTTAACAATTTAGGGCGAAAAGAGTTTACACACACATGTGAAAAAGTTTTACATGTTAAGGAAGAAAGCCAATGTTACGATAAAATTGGACAAAAACAAACATTGGATTGGCACAGGTGGATTAAAGGGAGTTTATCTCGACGTGGCGGGCGATAACGTCGTTGTGACAATTGAATTCAAGAAATACAATCGTTATCGAAGTGTCATCGCCAGTAATCGAATAGACGCGAACAATTCCGTCACAGATAGTTATAATCCACACTGCTTGTTAAGTTTTATAGCACACGTGTTGGTCTTCGTGTGTCTCGAAGCTGCTCCGTGAGTTCGGATTGTATCAATAAATTGGGTTTTTTTTTTTTTTTATATTTGATTATGTGAGATCCGTGCGTATTAACTAATGTGTAAGTGTATAATGAATGCGCATAATTAGTTTGTATTTAATTATTGCTGGAAATTGTACGTTCATTGCGACACTCTCTAAAAACTACGCATAGAAAGAAAATAATCTCGTAACACTTTTCATCGCGCCGGATTGTTACGAAAGAGTGAGGATAGAAGCGGAATTTTACCATCCGGTTACATCCTGTCCCGAAATTTCACTTCACAGTAAGAAAAAGAAAGCGAGAGAGAGAGAGAGATAAAAAAGTTTGAATGTACTTTTAGAAATTGCGAAAGATTATCTGAATTACTGTAGTCTTTGGGACGCGATAAAGAAAAACGGTATTACCGAACGGCATTACTGAAATGAGCGATGACCACTGTCCGCGAAGGAAAAAAATTGTTATCAATATAACAAGTGGTGAAAAGATAGTGACGACGATACCGGCTATATTCAACTGTAGGAATGCTCGTTCTCACAGTGATATGAATATCTGAGAAGCGCGTTCCTCTCGAGAAAAGATGTCGGTGTCTCTTGGGAGAGTACGAAAGTACTCCCTGGTACCGTATCTAGATCGTTGCCCGGAGTATCACGGAACTTACAAGGTATTGTTTTGTTTCGTTTCGCGAAATTAATTAACGGCTTATCGATGATAATAATCAGCTTTTTTGTTGCAAAGTAAGAAAAAAAACATTCCGAATGTAAATTACAGTTTGCGAACGACTGTTGTGATATTCGTTCTGTGTGCGATTTACATAATTTATTGGTAAACCACCACTTGTTTAATCGAGCTGAATAATCGAGCAAAGTTTAGATCCGCCTGCAAATGCGGAAATAGTTTAAGAATTACGAACAAGGTGGAACGATCTCACTGTTTGTTGGACATTTTCCAGTTAGAATCTTCTGTTGGAAGAATTCCAAAACTTTATTCATTTTATTACGTAATAGGAGTGTGATCAGGCACGATTATATGTGCGTGTGTATATATTCTTTCGTTCTTTTTTCGATGTTAAATCAATACAAAATCGCGAGACAGAATAGTTCACATTGCATTTGCCGAGCTTTGAGAATCTTACGTAAATAGAAGATCGTCCGTAAATGTAATCTTGCTATCAGCTATCAGGCGGATTAAACAATGATATCTAATCACTGCCTTTGCGTTATCCTTGTCTCACGGCGTATAGTTTATAATATGCAGTTCTTTTCTCTTTAAGAATAATAGAACATTTATTTTTAAAAGAAAATTATTTAAGTTCAAAGTAAAACACATGCTTGGATATATTTAAAATAATTTGTAATGATTATAAGAATTTATATATTATGTAGAATTACTATTTATATTAATATTTCCATATTTGTATAATTTATATATTGACGATAATCACATGGTTTTGAACGAAAGTGCTATCTTTCTTTCAAGGAACTTGGTTCGCAACCTCTTCCAACAATCGTGACTGAGGATGCGGATAATTCCAGCCATGTCTCTCAAGGTCACAGGCCACGAGCAGGTAAGTTGATAATCATCAGTTATGTATGTAGTTATTATGTTTTTTTTCTCTCTTCCAAGAACAAAATAACCATATATATTTTTTTTAAGAAATCTATACTATTTAATTGTTGTCACAATAAATTAAATATCACGCGTATATGTATATATTGATTCAAAACATTTATTTATTTAAACAATTTTTGTTGGACTTACAGACACATGGGGATCACATTCGAAGACTATTAGGAAACCGTCTTACGGAAGTGCGCCCAGTTCTGGAAAATCAACGCCTCTTCCACAACCAACGGAGGCGTCCAGCTCGTCGAGTTCCGGCAAGGGTGGTCGGAAGACTTCCGGCACTCGGTCCGGTTCCACCAGTCGTAGTAATAGTCGCAGTAACAGCGCGGAACGTAGAAAAAGCGGCGGTGCTACAGATGACACCGCTAGTCCTACAAGAAAGCCGGCGCTTTTCGATGCTTTCAGACCGAGAAGCAAGTCGGACGCCAGCAAGAGAAAACCCAGTATTATAGCTAATATGAAAAGTGCTGTTCAGGTGATTATATAAATATAAATATTATATACATACGTATGTGTGTGTACTACATACATACCGTGTCGTGTTGTTTAGCATTCCTTGCACAGAGGATCGCACGGAAGCTCTTCAGTGGATGTACATACGGAGAAGGAGCATTATAGAGATAGCCAAAGAGAACAAAAAGAAAATAAGGAGCAGACTGGTCGACCCCGGGCCGGATCCGAGAGTAGCAGAAATCCTGTGAGCAAAGTCATGGATCTCATTAGGCACAGGAGCCATAGTGCCTTGAGTGCGGAAGACAAGCGAAAAGCGGTGAGTTATTGTATTGATATATTCATCGATAATGTGTGAATGTATTTACGACTATTTAACATATCAACGGCGCCAAAAAAACTGATCTAAAACTATAGACATGCACAGATACGTTTGTTTGGTCTATTTACATTTAAAAACTGTAACATAATGCGAATGAAAATGGCAGATCACAGATATGGTAATGGAAGGTTAAGAAATCTGCTTTGGTGACAGTTACACATAGATATGTCTTTCTTATCGTCGCACTACACGCGCATAGATCGTAGGCAAGAGCGTTCCCTACTATCTCATCTTTCAATTCTCGAATCAATTTTTAATATACAAAAACACAATACACATGATAAATATTGTGTTGTCTCTTTTAATTATCTCATGTAGCGCATAAGTTACATTAGTAATACATCACAATTTAAATCTTATCAAAAGTGCATTGTCAGTGCATCGAAGGAAGTTGTGTTTTCGATCACCGATAAGATACAGTCAACAGAGATTTAACAAAAGCATACGTTTTATTTTTTTTATTTTGTCATTAAAATGGTATTTAAAAATTTTAGCAACTTTAACGAGTAAGAAGTAATTGTTTTTGTCTTTTGCTAGTGATTGATTAGAAAAATGTGAGAACGCGTTAAATATTTTTCTTCTAAAATTCACGTTCTTAACGTAAACGATTTTACGTATTTATTGTGTATATAATTGACCAAAATAACTGTTGAAAACAACAATTGAGAATGAGGAACAATTGAGTTTTAGGAAGAATGAGCGATGAACAGCGGAGATAGGCTCGCGATGTTTGTACAGTTCGCGTATAGTAGGTGCTTCGGTCGTGTTTTGTGTTTGCAAAAGAACATGAGTACAGTCGAGCGTGAGCATTGCTAGTGGAAGGTAGCGAGAGTTCGCGCGTATGTGTCGAGTGAAAAAGAAAAAAAAAAAAAAGAAAAAACGAGAATCACATTTCCTAAGTCTTGATAACTCACGGCGCGCAAAAAGTGATCTTGTTGTTTACGCGATAAGTGCGTGGCACCGATCAGTTTATAAATTGCAAACTTCTGGCTATTAATTAAAATAATTAAATATTGATACGTGATGATAACGCGTGTTACCAATCAGTTTGCAAATCGAAAAAGATCTGGCTATTAGTTAAACTAATTAAATATTGGTTGACTAATTAAATATTAATTGAAATACTTTTTAATTGAACTAATTGCAGTGAGATTTCTTTCAAGGAAAGAGTTAAACAAGCAGAGATTGCTCGAAGAACAGTGTTTTATAAATTCTATTAAAGTTATTTGCAAATGTATGTGTAATTCAACACTGCGAGACGATCAAAAACTTATAAGCAAGTTTTTTTAACTACTATAATATATTGAAGTTGTCAGAAAAACGAAATCGCGTTATTTATGTGCTATGCTAAAATAAAATTTTAAAACCTTTCAAACTACGCGTGATATCTAAAAGATATACGATTTGTGCATATGTGCGCATCGCAACTTAAATGAGATTTGGATCTTCTTATTGTTAAGTTATATAGCGTCTTGACGTTCTGTCTTGATGTCAGTCGGGTTACCAACAATACGAAATTTGCAATGGAAAAATCTCGAGCTGTTTACAACAGAGTTTTAAAACCGCGATAAGATTTCGCATTGCCGACTATTTCAAACCAATTCTATGTAGAAATTTTCTTGATTTTGTTCGGCGCTGTCTTGTCAAAGATTTTGATTTGATAATTTGTAAATGTACGAGAATAGAAGAGAGCTTCGAGGTTATACACATATATTTTGAATTATCATCTTTGCGCAATCTGCTTGTGAATTTTAACATAGTTTTTATAGTTCTAAACGCACACTACGCTACGGAAACTGTATATTTATTTTTACGTAATTTGTTAGAGCTATTTTTATTTAAAATTTATTAAAAAATCTAAAAGTAAATAATAATATTTTATAATTTAAAAAATAATTTATTATTCTGAAGATTGATATATGTCCCAATAGTACATAAATTATATATTTCATAATGAGAACTACTTATAGCAATGTTATCGATTTTATTGGACACTTTATCGTTATTATATGAATCTAAATAATTAATAATATGAATAATCAAACTAAAATAAAATAATCATTTTCGTGTGAATATTTGCACGTCGCGCGATTACTTAGAAATAAGTGTAAATAATACCGACTCTACGGAGATAAAAGAAAAGACAGAGAAGTTGCTTACGATTGTTGATTTGCAAGCAGAGAAGTAACCTAGCGATAATTCATACAACGTGTGTGCTGCACCTGTGGCATATGGGCCACATGGTATTAATAAAACAGTTTTTTTTTATTGCACAGACATACAAACTGCGTTTATGTGTCGAGGCCAAAAAATTTATTATTAATTAATAAGTAATTATTATTTGCATTCAAATACAAAATTGTAAAGATTTGATAATTGGAATATTTTACACAATTACAAATATTTTGTTAAACGCACGTGTTTGTAATTAGAAAAATATTCTTAATGTGTCTCTCGTTGTTTTAATCGAGAATGTGACGATACAAGATATAACACACAACTTTCATCATTTGGTTAGGCGATCGATGACAATTTAAAAACAAAAGTGATAAGCGGAAGATTTCGAAATGTCGTCGTATTTTCGATGGATGAAGAGCGGGAAGAAAGATGATTGTTTCGGCGCGAAGCCTAGAAGTCGATCCTTGGACGCCAAGAGTCTTGAAGCGTCGGGTGTTCGGCTGATTCTACAAAACGTACATACACATCAATTTTTCTTTTACGCAATTGTTCTTCTAATGATGATATAATTGTTCTCTGTTTGCTCTTAGTGATCACTGAAATTGCAACGCCAACGATGAACGTTTACTTAACACGCGAAGTCACTGATATCCGCATAAATAAATTTTTCACGAGAAATTACGTAATTAATCGTCATACCAAAAATACTAAAAGTGTAAAGCAGTTTTCGTACCAAAAAACAAAATCCCACAACACATCTCTTGAAAATTTTTTTCATGTTGCAATAACTTAAATAAACACTTAAATAAAGTGTGAATTGGTTTCGTAAGATTTTCTTCTCGTAGAGACGCGTTGCGACATAGACAACTGTTTTTAAGAGTTGAATAATAAAATATCAGGGAAATCAAAATTTCCTCATTTGATATAAACATCTTTTATATGAGTCTTGTTTGGTTTTGTTGCAGAGAGCGGCGGTGCAGCATCAAACACAAGCGTCATCCCAGAGTAAGTAATGTGTTAATTATGTAACATGCATTACAGTGTGTTTGGTCTTTACTGTGAAGAAAACCATACGTCGAGAGATAAGCGACAAATACTACATCGAGACGTTGATAGTAGATAAATGCAGAGAAATAATCTGTGTTCTTGTTTTCATTCGGAACAGGATGAGAGTTGATAAAAAAAATATCACATTTTACGTAAAATTAATTACTTGTTTTTCATCACAGTAGAGATTTACATTAAGGAACAAACATGTTTGGAAAAGATTTTGCTTTTTATTTGAGTGTATATATACAATTATATGCGCATGTGTATATGTGTGTGTGCGCGTGCAGCTCGATTGAGACAAATGCTGCCATCCGTTCGTTCCCGTGTATATTCTTATATATTTGTTTACTATGTCGTCGATAGTGAAGTGTATTGCCCGGTGAGCGGCAATCTCTCGCTCGATGATCTCGAGATGAGATGTGTCGTCTCTATCGCCAGATGGCGTTTAAATCATTCGGATCGTCACAGTGCGAATTGTCGGTCCGGATGGCGCGGTTCGACGCGATGCGGAGTTAGTGCACGTTTCAACGCTGACAACGACGATCAATGCCCGCGAGACTCGAAATCGCTTGGCGTTCGCCGGTTTCCCACGGCACATCATCGCCAGCTTGCGCGTCTTCGAATTGATGGAATCGAGAGAGAAGGAGAGAGAGAAATTTCGGCATCTTCTTCTCGTCGCCGCGCGTTTTTTGTTACCTTTGTAGTATCATACCACGCTCTTACGTGAGAGAGCCACACAAACTGTCAACAAAACCGCCGATGGGAAAAAAATATTTGCATATTATTCATTAAACCGCGCACATCGTTATTTGTCGTCACGCGCTCACGGTATTAAACTTGTGTGCGTGTGTATGTGTACGCGTGTATCAGGTAGTGATAGTGTTCCCTACGTGTACGTGAAGGACGGCAGTGCCGCATTTTCGATGCAAATCGCTTGTCGAATGAGTTACGCGAGACGTGACTGGATGCACGAGGTTGCACGCAGAGATTTCCTTGATCTGGAGAATCTCGCACGTTACGAGAGGAGAGAAGAGGATTGAAAGTGAGTTTGTCGCGCGTTGTTTACGTTGAGACGCGACGTGTGTTGCTGAGACGAGAGTCTCCTCGCACGGTCTCGTGCTCTCCGCGTCGTGAGCGATTATCGTTGCCGTGTCAGGCGCGTTATCGTCTCTCAAACAAGAGAAGCGTAAAGTCCATTCGCGCGCTCGAAAAAAGCAAAACTGCGATCGGCAGCGCGGGGGTGGGAGAAAAGCGCGTGTGCACGTTCGGCGTGGAAATCTCGGTTTGTTCCCGACTTTTTTCCCTTCCGTTTTTTCCTCAATTATTATGTAATCGAATTAGATCTCTCTCACACACACACGCACGTTCGCGGCAGTAGTGTTTATATATCGGTCATTTAGAAGCGGAGAGCTTCCTCTCCTCGTTACAACGAAACTACGTAGTTCCCTCCCGGGTGGTGTAATTGAGCCCGTTGTTTTTTAGTCCGCACTATACAAAGCGTGTCCCGCGCGCTGAATTGGCTTCTCTCAATTTTAACGAATAGCAATTCAAAATTCTCGTTTATTTGACGGAGATCTCGAGCTGATTTTTCAGTCGCGGTAGTTCGACAACAAAAGAAGGAATTATCTTTCTCTCTTGTATTTTTGTTCTACTTTTTTTTGGAGTTGTTAAGTACACAAAAAGCATAAAAAGACCGGTTGTGACTCGGTCGTGATTCTCTCGACGGCACGGTGTGATACGGGGTCGCCCGAGGACTTTCGTTGACCTTGACGAACCGGTTTCGGAACGCGTCGATTGTTTCGCATTTGGTAACCGGAAACGCGTGTATCGCATAAGCGGCGAGAAGCCCTAAAAAATCTCCAAGAGAACAACAAAGTCGAATATCGAACAGCTTGCTCGAAAACGCGTTCTGTGACGTGAGCTCTTACAGAAAATCAGCACTGAGGATCGCTTGTTCTGCATTTTTTTTTTTTTTTTCCGCGAATTATTTCCGTCGTGACGTTCGGGACAGAATCTCGCACATCTTCGCGCGACATTACGAACCGTTGAGATAAAAATCGTAGGTTTTAAAATTCAAAGTGAGAAGACACACAAAGACGTGTGTATAAAGTCTTTGAAAAGAATCGAACAGTAAATATGACCGCGAGAGAACGTATTTCTTAAAATATATAATAGATAGACGCTCCGCCTTGTCGTGCGAAAGAAATATTTAATGTGTCTGAGCGCTTGAATATATATACAAGGACCGAGTTAATTTTTAATGTCATTACTGTCGCGAAAGATACAAAATGACGCTTTATGAATGGTTTTTAACGTTTACGCTCATATATTATTCTTACGTCTCGTATGTTTTTTAGAAAAATCGACGTATAAAGTCATTTAACAAGATAAACCAGATACAACATCAACTGGCGCACGTAATCTGTTTTTGTGCGTGTAATTTTTTTTCTTCGATAATTACTCGCAGCTCAAACAAAGATTTGATCGCGTTTTTTCTCTTTCTTTTTTTTTTTATTTTTGTTTTTATTTTTATTGTTTTTATTGCAACGTTTTCGAACCCGATTTATTTCGCTACCATCTTGCTGCCGATGCGCAGATCCGAGAGAGGTACCAATCTCTTAGCAAGTTCGTCTTTTGACAACGGAGGGCCGACCTCCGGATCGATACGACCCAGTTCCTCACCCTCGACCCCAAAAATTTACCGTTTCAGCGACTATATTGTGGAAATCGGTATATGAATGCGACGAAGTGCGATATTGTCTCGAAAGCGGATTACTGGGATTTAAATAGAACATTTAAAATAGTTCTTTTTCTCTCTTCTCTGTCGTCTATGTTAGATGATCGTTTTACGTGCTATAAATTTTGAAAAAGCTCGACCTCTTGGAAAAATAAAAGTTGCAATCGCAGTAACAGCAGTCGAATTAGAGAGCGGTGAAGAGTTGTCCTCGGTTGTTTAATAATAGCCGGCATTTTGTGCTTCCGCTAATCATGCGCGAAGTGTCGTGTAATAAACGCTTCCTTCTGAATCTTAATTTCCTCTTCGGTACGTACGTACGTACGTGCGCGCGCGCGCGCGGGGGTCACGCATTTTTTCTGAGAGTAGAGAGATATTCGCTTGAGAGGGGAACGCGTGCGTGATTTTTTAAATTTCTGTTTTGCGAAATAAATAATATCCGCTTTAATTCGATCAGGTTAAGGTATCTGCTTGTTTATTGGAGTTTGCCAAAATTTAATTGGATTACGACATCGGATTTATTCTCGGTTCGTTCGTTTTGAATCTTCGCTTTACCACGCAAACACGCGCTTGTGGTTTATCCGTAAATTTTGCGGTGACACACAACGTCCTCCCGAAGGATGTTACGAAAAAGTCGAATTCCGAGATTCGCGCCGATAACACATTTCTCCTACCCCCCGCCCCGTACGAGAGATGAAACGCGACCGACTGACGATTGAACAGCCGCCAGTCCGCGTCGCTTCTCGCGTTTTATCGGTGAAAAATAGTCGGCAAGTTTGTTTCGTTCTTGGCAGATACCGAGCGACGTCGATGATCAGCGCGCGGAATTGTGTGGCGCGGCCGCTTCCGTGACGCGAGCGGAGTTATTGTTGCTTTTGACGACGTTTATTGTCGCCTCGAACAAACACGTATCGTGAAATGTACGGTATAAGCCACCTTTTGTCTCACCATCATCACGGCGCCGACAATGGCGACACCAGAAGCTCCATCTCCTCCTCGTCCGTGTCGCCTGACATTCGGAATCAGGACGTGAAGTTTCTGCAGGAGCTGCTGAATCATAAACCTGTCGACGGCAAGCTCTGTATGAACGAGCGACAAGTTTCGCGCGGCTCGGTCAGTTCCGCGTCTTCTTACGGCTCCTCGTCTTACGGCTCAAACACGTCAAATAATCATCATCATCATCCTCCGCACCATCACCATCATCACCATCAGTCCGTGTATCACACGATTCATGGCAACAACCATCATCATCATCTCCATCACCATCGTCCGCGGGCGGCGAGCACACAGAGCGGCAAGACATCACCGACTTCGCCCAGCCCGACCAACGAACACGAGAAACAGCAGCACCACCATCATCACAGCATACAGGAGATGATACGTCACTTCGGCCGAAGACTGGGACACATCAGACGGCAAAGCGAGAGCCACGAGAGCCCGAAGAAACGCGAGGAGGATTTCAGAAACAGAAGTCAGAGTCTGGACGGCACCAGACCACCCGCCAGTCCGCAGGACACTGATTGCGAGACCACCTATAGAATCTACGAAAGCATACTTAGGCAAGGTAACGTGCGCGAACGTTGATCTCCGTCGGCTTCGATTTAATCTCTGATTAAAACGTTCTCCACGTACATACGTATCCATTTTCTCTCCGCGTAAATACGCGGGAGCAAATAGTAAAAAATGTGCCACACTTAAATACACACAAATTATGCACATATATATGTCACTGTAAAAGTGCTTACGTTAAATATACAGATGTTATTTGCAAGTCTGGTTTTTCCTCTACAAAACAAAAAGAAAAAAAAGTAAACAGTAAAAAAACTGATTTTCAATTTTTTCAACGACAATGAGTTTTCAACAAAACTGGTTAATTCTGTCGCGGCGAATGCTTAGAAAAACACGGAAAAAAAAACAGAAGTTGATTTGCGATCGTGTCTCCCTCCCTCTCTCTCTCCCTCTCTCTCTCTCTCTCTCTCTCTCTCTCTCTCTCTCTCTCTCTCTCTCTCCGTTTCAATTTTCCGGCCGCGTCTGTTGCGCAATAAGTTTTTTGCAATTTCTCACACGCGCGTCGCTAAACTGGCCGCTCAATATTATTCCACATACGTTAAATACATGTACATGTAAACATGTCATTTTTCGCCTTCGTCTGTTGTACGCGCGTAGTGTTGCGAACATGCGCGACGAACCAACTGGTCGCGCGTTGGGTAACGCACATGGCGTATATTTTTCTCTCTATCAGTTCTACTGTGTATCGCTAAACTTAGCAACTTTTCCCAAATCTCGGAAAGCGATTCTATTTGTGAATCGGTCGCGAATTCTGTTTCCTCGTTAAATACCTAAAGCTCGCCGAGCTTTTACAAAGCTTCAATGCTTGTTATTGATACAAAGAAGCTCGCCTTGACCCGAACCGCTTGCAAATATTACGGCGCACGTTTCGAACGCGATGAGTGTGTGACTCATTATCCTTTTATGCACAGTGCGCATAAAAAAAAAAGTGTAAAATTATTGCCACAAAGCTTTATCACCGAAAGAGTGCAAGTACGCAGTAACATAAAACCGTGAATGCGATAAAACAAGTAATCGCAGAATTAAAAGTTTGATCAACCAGAGTTTTCGCTGACAATCAGCGTTAATTAATATTTTAAAAATGGTTCTTACAAATAAAAACTACGCTTTCTTTTTCCGTTTTGTTTATCTCTTACAGACCGGGAGAAAGCGCTGAGAGAATTGACTGATCAGTCGATTGATTATCGAATGATAAAGTTGTTTAACTTCGAGTACACACGTCGTGAGTAACTCGCAAGAGTGTCTAACATTCATCATTTCGTTCTCCCGAACACCGGGAGAGTAACATCGCCGGTCGTCGTGAAACAAACACCGCCGATAAAGCGGAATATCTCTCGAGTGTCTCGCGCTGAGGAAGCGGATTTAATCGTAGAAACGTGCGCAAACGGCCTTCGTCGGAAGAAAAACAAAATTCCAAGACCGACCGAATCGACGTTGAAGTGTGTTGTCTTGCGAGCCGGCAGGTCTGATTTCAAGTCTCGCTTCTACGCGAAAAAAAAAGAACGTAGCTGTACGTACATAGCTTTCCACTGAGAACAAATCTACCGAATATTCGAAACCTAACGCGAGCACTGTGTTGGTTTCGAAAAATAATATAATCTCGGCAGAGAGACGTTCGAGAAAAGAGTCTCTCATTGCTCTGGTTGATTAAACCTGCGACGACGAGCGCTTTTAGTTTTACACAGAAGACTCGGAGTGTTCCGATAAATATTTAAATATTACATAACGCGCGCGTGGTTCTGCGTTCTACAAAATAGAAATGTCATAGATAACAGTGTGAAAAATGGTGTGTTTGCGTTTATAAATTGCGCACGCGTTATTATAAGACTGTGTAGACACGAGACACCGAACAATTAAGAAATAATTGTCATAGATGTATAGTCAGTTAATTCGGTGTAAAACCAGTCTCTTGTGCGAGATAAAAAAAAATCTATTTTTCTGTAGGTAATTCTCATTTTTGTTTTCAGGTGCACACAGAAGAAGTTTCTTGGACCCTACAGCGCGGAGATTGTCCCTCGGAACACCCTCGATACCTCACAGAGCATCTGATGCTTGTCTAGATCCTGTTCATGCTGCCATACTCTTCAGGGATGCACGTGGAGTAAGTTCTTATTTGAATGAAATAATACACCTCTTTGTGTATGTGTAAAAATATTTTTACAATTGTAAAGCTGCGTGTGTGTGAAACACTACACAACAACGTTAACAATTTTTTCGGGCAATATATTGCATCAAAGATCTTGTACGTGCGTGTGTATGTGCTTCGTAAAAGAACTAAGGAAAGAGAAAGTTGTTTAACGCCACTTTTAAAGCTGAGGACATAGAACGACCAAGTAGTCAAATTAAATCAATAGCAGTTAAATTAACTCACTTTTTAATCTTACCTGTAATACAGTTAAAATCTTAGGAATCGATTATAAAGAAATCCTCTTTAACAACCCAAGTGTGTTACTTTATCGCGAGTTGATAAAGTCGTGCGCTACTGTGAGGCACAATGCGCGCTAGATTAGTTCCAGCATTCGCGTGTTCGCTAAACTAACGTTTCTACATTTTTCAGATTTTAATAAGATCTTTGCTCTCTGGATGATATTTTAAATTTCCTATTACGTCGCATTGCGAATTTCTAGTCAAATGTTTGTGTTCTTTTAGCAAAATTTTCTCTTAGCATATCAATGTAAAATTGTTTGTTTTTTTTTTTAAGTATAATTTCTAATTTGTGAAAGTCTTATTTAATTTACCAACCTGTTTTTAGATGTGGTCGTTAAATAATATTTAATGTTTTTTTTTTCCGCACTTATTTTTATCTTTCTGGCAACGTGTCAAATATATATTCAAGTGCTTATCAACGGGCTTATCTTGTGTGTAGTAATTGAGCGATTCGACAACGAAGGTTCTCTCACTTGAAAGAGGCTTGCCCTCATTCCTGGGCAACTATCATCGAAATCAGTTTTTTTTTTCCTATAAATAAATACTCGAAATCGAGCAAAGAGGGACATACAGTGGCGGCATGATCCAATCGTTTACAGATCTCCAATTAAAGCTCAGGCATTTTTTTTTATTATTTTTTTTTTTTTTTATTGCCAAGTCTACGTGTAGCACCAAGTCCAATTACACGAGATGACACAAAAATGTCATGTTCGATGAAGCGTCCTGGTGTGCTCGATGATGAGCGCGCGTACAAGCGATGCGCCAGTAAATTACGCACACACAACGTGTTGCTGCAAAGCTCCACGGAGTCGTCGTGCGCCAGTCTGGATGGTGGTGATCCAGTTGAGCACGAGCGACCGGCTGGTGCCGACCCTGAGGAAGCCGAAGAGTAGAATCGCGTCTCTCCGTGTCGCGTCGCACTCGTGTCCTGTCGTTCCTTACGCGATGACGTCTTTTTCGATGGTGATCTCGGTGGTGGTGTCCCGTGTTGTATCGACCGGTTGGCTCATGCCGCGTAACATCGACGCAACAACCTAGAAAAACACCAGAGAGACGAGGATGTTGAAGAATGTTGTGGCTCCTTCCCGCAAACGTGTCTGAAGAGAATTAACACACAGTGGCATCGGATTTTTTTGTTCTTGTTTTTTTTTGTTTTTTGAGAAAAGCGTCACACGTCGCCTATGCATGTATCGACCGCGTTTCTGTGATCAATCCGATCGTGTCGCTCGGGCGAGCATGAACAGAATTTCATCGGACATCGGTTCGACAGTTTTGCGAACGTTTTTCGAAAACGTTTGAGGTTTCGCGCTTGATTAGGAATTAGGAACGTTCAATAACGACCATAGAACATGGATGCGATTCGGGTCATCGCTGCTGAGGTTTCGCGATTACGTCTGGTGTAAGAGCGAAACACAGAGAGATTTACCCAACACACGTCACCGCACGAGTTATCCAGCAACGACAGAAACACTTGTTGCTGGCTATAAACATGCGTGCGCTAGACATCTCTCATCGTCGCGGAAAAGAGAGCGAGAGATTGGGGGGATAAGATTTTTGTTTTTTTAAGGCCGACCTTGACCTGCGACCTCTTTAATCACAAGTTACGGCCAATCAAGTTTGACTACGCAAACAAGATGTTAAATAATCATCAAGATGTTGATTAGAATGATTGTTTCTTTTTCTGTCTGTTTTTTCTTTACGTAAGACCGTCAATATATCATCTTGTTTTGATTGAGCAAAAATCTCTCCAAGAGAAAAAGAGGTTTTATTATCGTGTCATCTCTCGCGCAAACGCAACGGATAATAAATTTTGTAATTGAATGATGTATTGAAAATTGTAAATATTTAACAAATTCTCATCTATCGCGCGGAATGACGTTATACGCGCGCACTTGATATTCGAACGCTTCTTACGCTTTCGCGTGCCGAATGCTAATGTTCAAGAGCTGTTCGTAAACAATCGCGCCGCTCGGAACTTATATTTAGATTACTGTTGCCCGAGATAAACGCGCACAAAATTCCGTAAACATTGCTATATAACATATATCCCGTGCTCGTTCCCTCCCGGTTTCTCAGTCAACGACGCTTCAGAGTCTCAAATGTTTGCACCTCCAAGTGCACACACACACACACACACAAATATAGAAAGTTCATTACGTCAGCGTGTCGTGTATTAACAAAAGCTTATAGTCTATCTTTTTATTTTACGCGTGCGAAATACATTTGATTAATTTTTGCATTATGTGATCTTTAACGTGCGTTTTCAATCACAGTTTTTGTTATGTAAAAAAAACTATCTCGCGAATATATATTGCACAATAACCAGATTGTTTTGTGAAAAAAAAAACGTTGCGATAAATTAATATCGTTGCTAATCCGATATGTTTTTTTCTTTTTATACTCGTTTAGTAGGCGTTTCATTTAAAAACAGGCTCGTTCAAAGGCCATCGAGTTTCAGAACAGATCCCGGCTTGTTTCTAGGCGTCGATTAAAAGTCTTGTTTTTCCATTCGCTTTTTTTTTCACGACGCCTCGCTAACAAATTGTCAAATACACAAATACACTTTTTTTTTTTTGTTTCGTTTTTTTAATCCGATACAGCGGCTCTCTGCGCGCAACGCGTATTGTCGCGAAAACTTGGTTGCGATAACGCATTGTTGTGTTGTTTCCGCAAAAGTTTTATATATCGCAACGACAAAAATCGCATTATAGAGTTACCTCTGCGCGCGTTGAAATCGAGTGAAAGCGCGCGCCGTGTTTAATAAATAAATCGATTGAAGTTGCGAAGCGAACGAACGTTAAAAAGAACCGCCGCGGCGCGTTTAAACATGACGTCACTATGGCCGAATATCTAAAATTATTGTCGGCAGGAAACACGACGCAACAAAATTATACGTGTCGGGGAAAACATTGACGATCGCGCGTTGAAATTCCATCGGCGCGATTTCGCCTTCGATTTTTGCCATCACATGTTTTTTTTCTTTTTTCTTCTTTTCCACCTAAGTGCAACTTTGTCAGACGTAAAACATCCGTTGGACATACTGTGTGAACACAGTTTGCGGAGAAAAGACGTCTTATGACTCCACGTTCGTTTGATACACTTGTTGTTACGCTCGTTGTCGCGTTATCTCTCTCCCTGGTTTAACTAATCTCGGCCCGGGGATCGAATGTAATGAAGCCGCTGTGATAAAGTGGGAGCTGCGGAAAAAAAGACGATTCCGTTGTTTTTGCAGATCGTGCGGCGAGAAACAGCGGTTCTCTTAAACCGTATCGATGCGTCGTCGGTTTCTTTTTTTCTCTTCAACGACGGGGAAAATATGGGAGTTGCAATCGCGAGAGTGATCACGGGAAAATTCAAGATGTTGTCGGGAATTAGTATTTTATTATTATCATCATCATCGTCACATCGTCGATAATCCCTAGCTCGCAGCGTTTATTGCGCATCGCGCCAAGAACAAGGTGACTATTTATTGACTGACCGCATCGATATTACGCGCGAAGTCGTCGTTGGAAGACCGCGCGAAAATTTCTAATTCGCAAACCTGTGTAACATAAAAGTGTTGATGTGTTAACACTTGTGATGTGTTGCTCATCGCGAACAATGTAAACATCATCCTCCACTGAAGTTGCGAACTATTCCATTCCGGGATAGCTGCGTCGTGGCTGGTCGGTCATCCGCGAGTCGAGTTTCGGAGATTGCGCGTATTCCGAATGAAGATCGCGTTGCAGTTGAGAAAAATAATAACAGAAGAGATACGATAAAAAAAAAAAGTACACGTCGCGATAATTAGTTTACGCGCAACGCGAGTTGACGACGTTTTATCGAGCACGCGTTATGTAAAAGTCTTTAAAGAGAGAGAGAGAGTGAACGAATGAACGGACGTCTCGTTTAAAATAGCTACGTATTCGCTTTTAATCGATACGAGATGTTATTCCGACGTCAAACGAGCGAACCGACCGGAAGTATCGCCAGGAACTCGGATGTGGCGCAAACTGCAAGTTCCGGCGTTCTCACGAACTGGTACACGAAGATTAAGAGACGACACACGTTCAGCCCGAGATCTTTGCTGAAGCGAACTTTGGTATAGTTTTTTTTTTCACACACACGCACGTACGCAATTTCTAATTCACGTCTCTTGTAATTGGTGCGCTCGATCATGAAAAACTGGAGTGAAAGAACACGCGGAGAACACACGCGGTGCGTGTCTCTCGTGGAAATATCGATACAGACTTTTTCAACACTCGGTGTTCTTTGGCCAGAGCGAAATCAGAGTTATTTTCAACACGTGGGAGTTTTTTTCTATATTTTTTGATCCTCTAATTAGACTCGTTAAAGAATAAAAATATTTTTGCCAAAGGAAAAAACTCTTGTGCTGCGAGTCGATAAAATGACCCTTAATTCGCGCTCGGGGAGTGAACAAAAATAAACAACTACGTGTGTACACACGTGTATCGATTTTTAAGAACAAAGAAAAGGTGTTCTCTAAAATCGGTCCGATAAACCGACAGTCTACGGATTAAACGAAGCGAATGCTAATTTCTTTCTCTGTTTTGCAGTTGCCGGTGGTGGATCCTTTCCTGGAGAAAGTCTCGCTGTCCGATCTCGGTGAGTTCTAAACCCGATAATTTTCTCAGGTTTTTCTCGCTCGTTGTATCGATCATCTTCCGGAAATGCAAGAGATTATACGCTTTCTTTCGTTTCAATTTTGTTTTCCTTGCGATTCTTCGTGCGTGTCAAAAGAAGGAGAAAATTTCTTCACGTTGAAATCTTAATCGAAACACATCACTGATTCGATGTTGTTTCATCGGGACAACATTTGAACGTTACTTAAGACGAAAACAAACATTGGGCTTGATTTTCGCACGGAGTGTTGCGTGTTTGCGTTTTGATTATCACGGAACGATATCCGTCCCACGTGTTTGGTGAGAGTCTACACGGCGTCCCGCTTGAAAATCGCGGCACTGGGTTCCTTCTGTACGTGTCCCCGTGGAAGTGTATGGCGATCGATGAGCTCCCGGGAGGCCAGCTGGCGTTACGAGAGCGAGAGGGAGAGGAGGTTATTCGCGATACAGTGTCTTGCTTCAGTTCAGTGCGCTCGCACTAGCACGTTCTGCGTCACATTGGCACGATTCTATCCGGGTCTAGGTCATGGGTCAGATTTTATATTTATAAAAGCGGATTAGGTGAAAAAAATCGATTGATCTTAAATAAAAGTTTTCGAGTAAATCAACACATTGTTGGCGTTAGAGTGAAATCTCTTACAAAAAAATGGGAGATTTGAAGGAACGACGTGCGTGAAATCACAAGTTGTTAAGATGAAAAATGAGACACGTGGCTTGAAGGTGAGAGTACAGTCGAGGTTTTCATGTCGCTTTTATCCGCGATTATTGAAAACAAACGGCCTGAAACGTTGAAAAGATAAAGCTCCGAGGAAATGTCCGAAGGAAGATGTGGAACTTGGCGCGTCTTTTGGCAGGACGCGCCAGCTTCGGATTCTCGGTTTATTCTTGGCACGCACCGCCAGTTGATGATGACAGCGAGAAGAGGAGACCGAGGCGAGAGATAGAAGGAAATGGATATAGGTAGCGAATGAAACGTTGATGAGATGGACCCCGAGATCAGTCGTTCACCAGCGACGAAGCTGACGATTCTCGAGAGATCTCGTGAAAGGCGCATAATAAAGTAAATCCATATATATATATATGAAAAGGAGAGATTCCAGTGATAAAAAAAAAAAAATTTCAGTGACGAAGAAGAGTTGCATGAGAAATTAATTTAATGAATTCTAAAACATGCTCTCGTTTTTGTAATAATGCAAGAGAAGACCGGGGCTCGTAAAGCAATGATTAATTCAAACGGCGCATATTCGTTTCTTTGAAGCGCACACAAAGCGCCATCGTCAAAAAAACAAAACATTGAGAATTATCTAAAGGAGCAATATAACACGGCGGCAATTACAAAACTGTGTTGTAAAAGCTGCAGTTTTATTTATCGCTCGGGAGAGGCGATATTTAACGATGTTAAATAATGCTGACCTTGCACTACTACTCGAATTCCGAAAGTGTTCGTGCCGCTTTAAAGCAGGTTGCGGCCGCCTGGTGGAGTCAGGACGACGATCCTGTGTATTCCAAGGATCTCATCAAGGAGTTTGAGGTGGAAAATCCACCGCTCGAGGACGAGCTCGCTTGGATTCTCTCCAAAGGTATCGCGACGTAGCGATAATTGTATGGACTACCCAGTTTGTCAACAACGTGTATCAACGTGTATCAACGTGTCTTAGAGAATTTAATCAACGTTCGTAATTTATGTTTGTTTTCATGTTTTTATCTTGTGGATATACGGGCGCCATTGTCTGATCGAATTTCATACAACGTGATACATGAAAAAAAAAAAAGAAAGATATGAAATAAAAACGACGCAACAAACCGAATAAACGTTTCAGACGTGTAATATATATATATAAAACGTATACAATGTTGTGTTTTTTTATTCACGCGCGCATGCGATTATTAATGTTGATCTTAATTCCGAGTCAATTAAACATACATACATACACACACATGCGCGCGCGCTGAATTCGGCGAACAAATTTTATTTTATTCCGCGTGTTATATTTATTTACGGAATTTTACGGCAATTGTGCGAAATAATAAAATACGTGAAACGTGTTCTCTCCAGAGAGAGAGAAAGAGAGCTAGCGTTTATATTCGGCAACGCAATTTTTCCGCGGTGCATTCGTCGAATGCGCTCGTCGTCGCGTGCAACTTGAACGTGCGCAATGAACGCCGAACGGTTAATGCATTCCCTTCGACACACAACAGACAAACACGTTACATACATACGCGTGTACGTGCATTATTACACGCACGGAGATTCATGTATTACTTTTAGCTCGCTCCGCTCGCCGCCAGTTGTGTCCTACGTTCTCTTTCGCCTCCAGCCAGTCGCATCGTAGTTGTCGTGGTTGTGCGAGATTCTTGAATCTCGACATCTGTTTCGAAAGTCAGCGTTCTACGAGTATATACACCTCATAAAAGTGCATAGTACGCAGTGTAAATGTGAAATCTGCCGTGTTTTAGCGCACAGTTTTATTTGCCATTTCTTTTCCATTTCTCTCGACGCGCGTTTTCTTCTTTGACGATAATAAAAAAAAAAAGAAAAACGCTAAATTTTCTTCAAATAACTCGCCGTGACGATTTGACGATGGAAACACAACAAAAAGAATTTAATAATTGATTATACAAGCCGAATATATATTTTTTTAGTAGATTGTGCGAACGATTTGAATTTTTTTGCTTTTTTCCGGAAAAGTAAATACAACAATAATAATGACAATAATATACGATGTCCTACATATTATATTTGTCTTCTCAGAAGTTGGTAATTGACAAGGAAAAGAAAAAGAGAACATCTCTCTTCACAGCGATAATATTGCGCGAGAATTCCACAGCGTGTGCTCTCCCTTTTTTCTGACGCAATCTTCCATCATTTTCCTCGTAGCATTATCCATTGCTTCAATAACGTGGAACTTTATTATGTAATATTATTTTTGTATAAATGTGTCGTTATTCCTCATTTTATCGCGTATATGAAAAATACCACCTCGCAATATTTTTTTAAAAGTATCTCCGTCCGAACGTATAACTTCCGAGTTGCTTCATCGCAATTCATCTGGTATTAAGTCGTTCCCTCTTTATTGTGTATGTGATATCATAATCCGGTGAGAATATTTCAAATTAAAGTCCCTCGCTGAGATTCGTGTTGGCATCAAAGAGAGAGAGAGAGAGCATCGCGCGCGTTGTTGCTTCGTTTTAAATTGAAATTAATTCTGACAAAAGTGATGCTTTAATTTTGTTTTTTCTTTTTTTTTTTTTTTTTTTTATGAAATTTGAAATCTACTTTGCTCGTGTGCTTAGACGAAAACTGAGTTAATTCGCGAGTTAATGACAGATGCTGTGTGTGCGTGTATACGCTTTATTCTCTAATCGATGAAGCACGCGTTTGTAACGAGAGTGTAAATTGCGCGATATACGATACTGTGTAATAAAAATTGCTTGCGCACGTTTTATTTTATTTTTTTCGAAAATGCTTCGTCGAAATCAGAAAGCTCTTCTCTACTGTGAACTGTTTGGACTTTCAGAGGAAGATGAGTCGCAGATTTTTGTCAAGTTCTTCAAGTTTCACAAATGCTACGACCTAATACCAACCAGCGCCAAATTAGTCGTATTCGACACACATTTGCTCGTGAAAAAGGCCTTCTTCGCTCTTGTATATAATGGTGAGTTCTTTGGATTGTGTAACAGCCAAGCTTCACACAGTAAGTCTGTGAGAGAAAAAAACTTTGTGCTTGTGTAACATTTGGAATGTTTGTTTTTTTTTTTCAAGGGGTGAGGGCTGCGCCATTGTGGGATAGCTCTCGACAGCAGTTTATCGGCATGCTAACTATAACGGATTTTATAAAAATACTTCAGATGTATTACACCAGTCCATCGGTCACAATGGACGAGTTGGAGGAACATGAATTAGACACGTGGAGAAGTAAGTCTCTCTTTTCGACGTAGTTGGGAAAATATTGGATGATAAAAGCCATTTGTATCTGAAAACTAATTTTTTTTTTTTTTTTGGTGGAAATTGCGTGTTGATTTCAGAGGTTCTGAAGGATCAAGTTCATCCTCTTGTAAGCATCGGGCCAGATGCGTCGTTATACGAGGCTATCAGGACCTTAATACAAAACAGAATCCACCGATTGCCTGTGATAGATCCTGACACTGGAAACGTCCTTTATATCTTGACACATAAGCGAATACTTAGGTTCCTTTTCCTATATGTGAGTACACGTTTATCTTGTTTCTATCTGAGTCAAGTAAAATTCTTTCTGATAGATCCTTTTGATATTTGATTGTTTTTTATTTACAGATTCACGAGTTACCGAAACCTTCTTTTACCAATAAAACACTGAGAGAGCTGAGGATAGGCACTTTTGAGAACATAGAAACAGCCACGGAAGAAACTAGCATAATTTTAGCGTTAAAGAAGTTCGTAGAGAGGAGAGTCTCAGCATTGCCAATTGTCGATTCTGAAGGGAAGTTAGTGAATATTTATTCCAAGTTCGATGTTATTGTAAGTGTCTCTCTTTTATATTGTCCGTAAATAAATCTATGTAAGTTTATAAATATTTGTGTTACATCTTGAACGTGTTCCTCCTTGCAGAACTTAGCTGCGGAAAAAACGTACAATAACTTGGACGTTTCGTTGCGCGAAGCGAATGAACATCGGAACGAGTGGTTCGAGGGCGTCCAGAGTTGCAAATTAGATGAGACACTGTTTACTATAATGGAAAGAATCGTTAGAGCGGAAGTATGTGGAGAAGTTTCTTTAAAATAATATTATTGGACATAATTTTTTATATCGATTATGTTAAACTTGAAAAGTACATACAACACATCTTGTTTTCTATATTTTAAGGTTCATAGGTTAGTAGTGATCGACGACGATGACAAAGTGATTGGTATAATTTCTCTCTCTGATCTGCTCTTCTACCTCGTTCTTAGGCCTTGTGGTAAGTCTACTATTTTTCAACGTTCTTCTCTAACCAGATCGTAATCGTTGATGGAAGTTCATGTATGGCATCATGTGAAATTTTTGTTTGTTTTTTATTTTTTCTTTTTATCATAATATTATGTTTCTCATGTTGATTTCAGGTGAAGATGGCAGTAGCAATAAAAATAGTTCTATATCGTTACGAACGCAAGATCCGCAACTGTCCAAAGCTCCCAGCTCCGCGGAAACATCGCTCGCCGACGGCGAGACTGATCAAGACGCAGTAGAAACAACGAATCGTAATCAGTCTGAGGAAGCATCCACGACACCTAGTCCACCCCTGAGTCCAGTTACATCTCGTGATCCTCAAACGGCATTAGTAAATCAAACTCAGGACGCAGCGTGGCGGGACATGATAAATATTTGTGTCTCGGGTGTATCAGGCGGAGAATGAAACGTCGCCGGTTTCCATGTGCTATCACGTACGTGAGTAGTTTTTCCGAACTAAATAAATCGGCGCTGTTTTAACTGTATTTGTACATCTTTTATTGTTATCCCGTTCGTGCTCTTGTGCGAGAGTGCACGAGTGTGCCAGTTATAATCGAGATAATTCGCGCCGCGAGAAAAAAAACGGGAGACGCCGCGCCCGTTTGAAGAATTAGACGTGCTGCAATAGAAATCAAGAAATTCGCGAAGAAAAACGCGAAATACGATATAACCAAGCACGATGCTCTGTATAGTGTATAATAATTACTTTAAGCTTAATTTTTTATGGTACAAATGCTACACAGACATGCTACACATTATACGTTTGAGCTTGTCGTCAGAAACGATAGTTAGTTATGTCGATATTTGCTCAGAGTACGATTCTCTTTGCGCCCTTCCACAATCGAGCGTTAGAAAAACTGACAAATATATTAAAAACAAAAAAAAAAAAACAAAAAAAATTGATTTTTTTGGAAGAAACGGTAACTATGGAAAATAGAAACTCCTAACATCGATCGATGTGCATTGTGTTTAAGTAGAAATTGTATATCGAGATATATTCGTTTCCGTCTTATTTACACACTGCATTCGATATTGCAAATCGGAAATGTCAGAGTGCTCTTTTATCTCGGAAATTGTATATCAATCGAATTGTTTGCGTTCGATTTTACACTCTTGACATTTCCAATTTACAATGCCGAACGCATCTGTTGTAACTAAAAAAACTGAACAGGCAGGTATACCTGCTATATAAGTTTTTTGAATTTGTTGTTCTATTGCCGCTACAATAGACTAATCGAAAAAAGTGAACTTATTTCGGTTGGGATAGTTTCCGAAAACAATTACACAATAGAACTTGCTGTCTATTCCATCATCGATCGAAAAACTGAGTCTGTTTTATGATTTTCTATTATATATTGGCGATTTAACATTCTTGCAATCGCGTTTGTACAACTAGTTTTGCTTTATTTTTTCGGTTCTACTGAAAATGTGTTAGAGATTGCTTTGCTATTGTATATTAAGTAATGCGCTCGTGTTCGCGCGCACGTATACACAATCAACATGAAAATTAGAAACTTAATTAACTTAAATTGCATTAATTACAACTTTTGGTTTTTGACTCTTATAAAATCGTGTCATAGAAAAAAATTTATACAACGGAAATAACAAAGATCTTGATCTAATATTGACAAGACCAACAAAAACAAACATGATAAAAAAATATCAGTATATAAATGATTATTTTTAATGTCGTTATATTTAACTTAAAAGAATCCAATTAAAATATTTTGTTAACATTATAATATATAAAAAAGCTCTAGCTGTATATTGTCTTGTTTGAACAAACTTACAGATGGTGGCACAAATTTTTCTTACGTGATATTTATCTATATGTGAATAACAATTTGAAACAAACTTAAAAAGAGCAAATACAATACAATACTCGAATTTTTTAATGTGATATCTGACCAAATTCTATACGTTATATAAGTCATTAATACGACTGATATTAAAGTGCTGAAATAAGATTTTGTAATTGTTATATTACGCAATCTTAATTAACACGAGAATATACCGATTGCTTATTGACAAAAGTACATTCTTTAATCGACTAAATCACTTGATTCATCGCAGATGTGTATACGACATTAAACTTACGTTTATGTGCGACATGTGCAACATTTTCTCGATATGCAAAGAAACGATAGTGAACAAAAAATTCTTATTATACAAATGTAAATGCAATTGTGAGACTAAAGTATTCGCGTATCATATCGTGAGAGGAGACTATGAATTGCAATGGTGCGAAAAAATTTCGCTAGAATTTGTACAGTATCGTATATTTTGAACAAAAACAAATTTTAGAATGGAGTAAGAGAAACATTCCTGTAGAAATCCAGCGAACTATCTTAGCGTCATTTATTCTTAATTCTAATCATCTTGTTGAAAAAAAAAAATTCTAAACGGACGAGTAATTTCTTTCCGATAAAAAAAAAATATGCGCGAAATGGACGAGTTTTCGTCCACTCCGAGGATATTCTTTTATTGAACAGAGTGTACAAGAAGAAACGATGATACATGTAAAATTTATAAGAACTTACGTTATAATTAGTCGCGCAATACATTTCACTTATAGTCGCTATTGTTTTTCTTATGTAGATATGCAATATGTATCTAATGTTTGACTTCTGAAAAAGGGAAAAAAATTTGTCGCGAAAGTAATGTTTGACTGCCAATTAATGGAAGCCTGATCCAATTCGTCTTTCAAATCGAACAACTTGAAAGAGACCGGCCTGGATAAAATTCTAAGGCAAATCTATCAATCGATTGTGAGTTAATTGCGATTGGTCATTTCAGTCAATCGACCGATATGATTGGTGATTCCAACAGAATAATCGACCGATTAAGTTAATCGGAGATGAGTGGAAACGGGCTATATATCTACTTAAAGCTTAAGTTTACGCATTACATTCTTATTGTAAATTCCGTTTAAGGTGTTGAGAGCGAATTCGAACACGGGACTTTTATGTTCGCGACCTCCCCGTACTTAGACCGCGAGACCAGTGGGCCGGTCACTTTTCGGACGATAGAATAATATTAAATTCTTTTTTCTGCACAAATGTGGTTGGACTTGCAGATTACTTGGAGTATTGGATGTTTTTGATTGTGTGAAGGATATGATAAATGTTTGATTCTCTGGTATGGTCGATGATAAGGTATGGAGTAGAAATATGGGAGGATGGAAGGAGCAAAAAAGGATGGAGAGAATGCAGGATAGATACATGAGGTGAGAGTAGACTGGAGGACTCCGGGGTATTTAGTGAGAGAATTGCAGAGAGATTTATTGAGGAAGAGATATAAATAAATTATAACGTAAGCTCTTCTAAATCTTATATGTATCATTCTATCTTTTTGTCTATTAATCGAGAGAATGTCCGTGGCCTGCGCATAGGGGAAGCAAAGCATATTCCTTATTAGAAAGGAATTTATTTGAAATTAATGAAAACACACATGCTTTACTTCTGATTCGACGCTATTTCTACTATTTTTTTCTTTTTGTATAGAAGTGGAAGTGTAGAGTTACTCGATTCTGAAGGGAATAGTGCCTGTATAAATGTAGCAAATGTATTCTTGGATTTTTACTGAATACACACACTCACATTCACACACAATTATTCTACAAATATTCTATTTGAAATGCAAGCGATTGAAATAAAATGAGAAAATAAAATATTAGTATTAATCGACAGACGAGTAGTGTAAAACAAACTTTTGTACTGTTGTTTAAATGTGCTGTTTAGATGCGAATGCGTTGTTTCTTTTTTGTTTTAGTACAAAATATGTCATAATCTCTTATACGAATTGCCACGTAAACTTTCTTTTATTTAAAAGTACTAAAGAGATCCTATATATACACACGAAGGCATATACCATTTGGCTTTGAAACAACATTTAAGAGAACACAGTAGAAATTGTCGGAAGTAATATTAAAACTTCTTCTCTTCACCTTTTACACACACACAGAGAGAAATGAAAGCTGGGAACGTAATAAACGATTGAACTCTGTGCGCATTGCATCTAATAAGAACCAAACTGTAAGCTATTGAGATGAAGTACATGTACAATATAAATAGTTTAATGCTTTACGCGCATTATTGCGTAGTGATGAGAAAAACCAACGTTAGCTTTAGCATGTTACCCCTGTTCAACTCTTGCTCTCCTTTGTAATTCGAAACACCGAGAAGACAATTTGCTGAGTGAAAAAAATATATACTGCTAGAAATATTTTATTTAACGACTGTCTAAGTTTTTTCGTATCTCTTTAGCCATCTTCCAATCCTCAATTCTTTTCTTAATTCAGAATCCAAACACACTACTTTTGATTTTGGTAAAATTTATTAAGAAATTTATATATTTTTTTTAATGTTTTGTTATTTATATAAATTTACAATAACAAGTTTTATTCACTTATCTTTAGTCACTTTTATTCAGAGTCACTTTCTGGTTCTGTGTCCAGACTGACGCCCGATCTCGTCACCAAACAGCTTAACTTCGATTTCAAGTAAATCTGTAATGCAAAATAAGATACAAATGAACGAATTTGTCTTAAATATTTCGTCGTAATTTGAAAAGAAAAAAAAAGTTTACCTTCTTCAGAAGTTTCTTTGTTTCGATATGATGTATTCGCAGATGTCTGTCAAGACTGACGCTAACAACATAAGGCTTGTTCATGCTGCAAGCCACTCCGGTTACACTACCAGCAAATCCTTTGTAAGTGTTTAGTACGGTTCCTGGTTTCGATCTCAAGTCAACAAGATTTATCTTGCCTTTACCAGTGCCTACTACAATATGTCTGTAACATACACAAATATGATCATTTGATGTATTATTATACGAAGATATACAGTACGCAAATGTCTCACTTTTCTCTGGGCGTGACGCTCATACAGGTTAAAGCTTCATCTACGATCGTCATGTTTATCGTGGGACGTCTTTGTGCACGTGGATCGTACAACCGTACCTTCAATAAGGTTTGTATTATAAAAACCAATCGCGAGATATATATATATATATTGTTAAAATTTGTAATAAACATGTACTTTTAGATAAATAACTTGTTTTCTTACATGTCCGTATCTGCCGACTGTGGCTATTTGTTGAGTTTCCGGTAAAAAATCAAGATCCGATATCCAAATAGGTACTCTCAATTGCAGCCAATCGTGCGAAAGATTCTTTTCACTGAATATCAAGGTCTGCTTTTCCAGATCAAAGATCTTCAGTCTGTTTTCGAGTCCGCCGGTTGCTATTGTGTTTCTTTGCACACGTGAATGACACATTCTCTCCAAATTTTCTCCTGCATTTAGCAATACCTGTTCTTGTTTGTTGAATGGACATAAACTTACTTCTCCGGATTTTACCGCTACTAAAAGTGATCTAACGAACAAAAACTGTATCATCAATAATATCAATACGTGATAACGTGTATGAGAAAGAGATCCAATATCTAGAATAACTTTACTCGTCATATTGTGATATTCCATTTATGTTCCCTTTGCCTGTGGTACAAGGAAGCGAGCATGTAAACAAACCGCTTTCGGAGTCGTAGATCTTTATTCTGTAAAACAATCAATTGCAATATCGTAACGTATGAGAAAATTAAAACAAAACAGATTCTTTTGATTATTAAAACTATATACATTCACCTTCTATCTTCCTTTGCGCCACATGCGATTAAAATGTCCTTTTCGTCGTCGTCGCTCCACGCCATGCGAGTCACCTGATCATGTTCAGTGATGGAGCTCAAATCTTGTATATTTTTAACTATATCTGCTTTTTTGTCGACTTTTATTCCTATCAAATTTACACATTAATTAGAATAGGTTATAAAACGTACATGAGAGAGCTCTAGTAATTTACCTTTGAAAACACCTAGTTTTCCACCCACAAAAACGTTAAAATCCTCCTTGTAACTCATTCTTTTATTTATTATTTAACGTCCTTTGAGACTTTAACACTGTGTCAACTAATACAATTCATTTGTAGTTATTTTTCTTCTTATTGACGTGCTCTGTATGCAACCGTCCGTGTGATTTTTGTAAGCACATGGGTTCTTTTAAGTCCGTTCTACATTAAACGCAAGTAACAGGTCTCGTGGAATTGACTAATCGCATAGTCAAATCAGCCAATCGATCAACGTGATTGGTCAATTCCACGAGACCTGTTACTTGCGTTTAATGTAGAACGTGCTTTAGGTGTACCATATTTAAAATATTTAAGCTAGGTTAGGTTGACCACTCTCACCAACTCTCACTCGTAACTACGGTCCTCTATTGGTCTATCCACAAGTTACTTAACTTGATTGTTCTACATTATCTACTTCTACGTGGTTACCGTAACCAGATAACCTAACCTGGAAGTCAATCGAAGAGCGATGTAAGTAGCAAACATTCACAGGTGTGAACAAAATGTGAATAACTTTATTTATGTAACTTCATCAGCAGCTGCATGTGCCCCGACAATCAAGAACTAATTCATCCATCTGTTTGACTGAGACTGTCTGTAAGTATTTTTGTTTTTTATCATCTTCTTCGCATGTATTTTATTACTTTTCCAACCGCGAAAGAGTGTAGAGAGTGTAAGGTAAAGCAACAGATCGGTTGCCGGTCAAGGTATATCTTGACCGTTTCCTCGTCCAGCGTGAGCTACGGGAGCAGAAATGACCCGACATTTTTTTTTTTAATCTCTGATCCAATTTACCATAAAAAAAAATTTACACCGCATTCACGTCTAACCAGGTAGAGGAGATCCTAACGCGCTTATCGATGCTTACGTGCGGTCAGGCGACGCGAGGACGTAGTACGTAGGAAACTCGTTCGTCAGGGTGAACGAGTGGTGGGGGAATGCGTCTCTCTGACGGGCCGAGGAGAGGGGCGAAAGAACGTCGAGGGCGAGTCTAAAGTGAAGGGACGAGAGCTGCTACACACGTGAACCGGGTCCGAAGCGAACGAGTGGAGTGACTGTCGGCAGGCGCAGGTCCGTGGCGCAGGCTCTCGGCTTTTTAGTTTGCACGCCGATTCACACACGAAGAGGAGAGAGAGAAAACGCGGATTCTCCGAGAGAGGACAGACTGAAAGAGCGAGGCGTGCACACAAACGCGTGCGCGCGCGCCGCTGACGTGCGGTGCTCTCTTCTCTTAAGAGTAATTCAAATATCCTGAGAAAAAAACTTGGACGAGCGGAGTGCGCGAGTGTGTCCGCGACGAGAGGAGAGAACGAATTTCGGAGAACGGAGGAATTTTCGGCGGGAGTGCTTGGTGATTACTTCGATTTTTTCCATTTGTTTGGTGGATTTCTCTGGTGTAATACAGTGAGGCCCTCCTCTCCTCTCCCCGGTGGCGCTACATAACTGATCAACAAGTCGCCGCGCCGATTTTCGGATAACTCAAGGCAGCAAGGTGTGTATTTCTTTCAATAATACAGGTATATGTTTTAACGTATCGTCATATACAGTTTGTGTGTGTCGCGAATTTATAGTCGGCGACGATCAAATAGCGGTTATCGATTCGGCGAATCTTCTCGATCGATCGTTCTTCTTCGGGTCAGGCCGGCCAAGCTTGTTCCGCGCGGGTGTACGCGGAATCCGAAAATTGCGAAGTCGGCGAACGGGTGACCGAAACGGGTTTCGCGCGACTCGCGCTGTATATACGAGCCGGTAAGTGCGCCTTCGATTCGCTTCTATTCTCCGAACGAGAAAAATGAACGGATCCACGTGATTTTCCGATCGAGAATTGAAATGTCACATATATATATATGCGTATATTATAAGCGGAATATTGCGCGCTGTTCTTTTTATCTTTTATAGACGTAATGAGAAGGAAGTTTTTTTTTCCTCGATGTTTTTATATTTTTTTTTTTTTTTTTTTACACAAGTCCTTGATACTTGCGTATCTCCAAACTCCTTGCGAGTTTCGCTCAATGTCTAGAAAGATTATCGAGCAAAAGCGAAATTCTCAGAGTCGCTTCGGATTCTTTCTCGAAATTCCGAGTGTCCGTGTCGTTACAACAGCCAAATCATCGTGATGGTATTTTAACGGGTGTTTAATTATTTTGTTACTTGTGTGCATTATCTCGAACACATTTTTACTTTAGTGTCGCGCGTAAAGAAATTCGAGCAATTGCTGTAAATAGATCTTCTTGTACATCAATAAATTGTTTCGTAGACTACCAGTGTGTTATCTTCCACTTTGAAGATAAAGACGACACTTCATTCAGGACAGCACCGCGACGAATATCTCAAACGGATGGAATCCGGAAAAAGTATACCGGTCTTCGCAAGAGAGAGAGAGAGGAGAGCAAGCTCGCGAGAAACGTATATACGGGTTTTCCTTTTCCTTGTCTCTCCAAACAAGTTTTCTCTGACGGCGATTATAACGGCTGCGGATCTCGGCCTGAATATTACGTGAAATTGGAGCGGTACTTCGATCTTTCCGCGAACGGTACTCGGTATCAGCCTGCAATGCGCGTTCTGCGGGTATTTTAATGAGTGATGTAACTACGAATTACGGATGATCAAATGCGGAAGAGAAAGAGAGAGAGAGAGAAATAGGGAACGAGGTTTCTGCATATTTGCGAAGGTTGCAAAACCGACTTGCAAACTCGTACTGGCGTGGACGAGTGATTGATCGAAGTGAGTGAGGAATTATCAAGCAGATATGATGTAGACTAGTTTATTAGATATTTAAATTTAGAATTTAATTTAATTAATAGTTCATTGAATATTTAAAGTATTTAATTAGTTTATCAGATATTTATTTCGAAAGTTAAATCATTTATTAGATATTTAAATTGAGAATTAGAGTTTATTCGTAAGACTTAGTTATTTAAATTCACAATCTGCGTTTCACGCGGAACATTAGAGTGTACAAACCAAATGACGTGAAAAGACTTGTGTATATATATAGCAATTATTTACGAGTTTAGAAACCAACGTGCGAAGACGAGAATTGTATAATCCGTAATTTAAACACACGCGAGTTACCAAAGAGACTCACAAATTAAGAGTCACAAAAAAACGTTGAGAGTTGAATAGCGAAAATTACGAACATAAAGACGAGGGGTGTTTGAAACTCAAAGAGGGGCTGTGTGTGCGACTTGAAAGTTGAGAGTCAAAGGGGGATTGATGATCGTCACACTTGAAAAATGAGAGGTAAAGAGAGCCGAGAGAATCGAGTCACACATTACGGAACTTACACTTGCACTCAAACGAGTCTAAGACACACGCACACACATGCGGGTCCCTTCAAAGTGCTTCTCTGCAGTCTCTGTAGTACGAGTCTCAATGAACTCTCTCGTTTCGTCGGTGATACGCTTCTTCGCGCTGATGTAGTAACTCTATGAGGCGGAAGTTATACATGCGTACGTTTCTCTCTGTGTGTTTGTGTGTGTGTACGCGCATACATACGACATGTGCACACTGTTGAACGCGAGGGGAGTTACTACATACGCACTGTGAATGCGCGCGCGTGAGAGATCGCATGCCTACGTCTTCTGCGTGGAGTTGCCGGACCGCTCTAGGAGCTTGTGCTCTCGCGTTCCCCCCTTCCAACTTGGGGCCCAAGAGTCGAAGATCCGGAGGGATCTCTTTGGCGGGACCCGTGACGGTGGTCGAGTCGGGTTACGGGGGCTCTTCAAGGCCCCGACCGATCGCCGTCCCATAGGTATCAATTGACGATTGGCGAAGTCTGCGCGCCGGGAGAAATTTCGTGTAACCGTTTCGTTTCCCTACGGATATGAATTTTCGCGGCGATTTAGTCTTCGACTAATTGATTCTTTTCGCGCGCACGTACGTTTTTATTTTTACACAAGGGCGTGAATTTCTGTAGATTTAAAACGCGCAATATTGTTTCCACGCGGAGAGATTACGTGATTCTCGACCGAATAATTTCCTTTTCGTGCTCACTTTCAAATTCCACGCGTAACGAGAATAACGACAGCACCAGTCAAGATCGTGTAAGTTTACACATCCACGTAGGAGGTAAATTGTTGATAAACATGTGCTGGGGAGAGAGAGACAGGTATCGCGGGCGTTATTAGTTTTCTCGTGTCCAGATTCCAGACGTTCGAAAGGTCACGCCGAGTTACGTACGTACGTACGTGCCACGTACATCGGGACTACCTGCTTGCTTTCGACGCGTATTCCGCAAATTGCAATTAACCTGTCGCTTCTACATTTTTTTGTTTCCGTCCCGAATTCGTTGTTGCGTAAACGACGTGCATGTTAGTCGGTATCGCGTCGATTCGCGGCAAACGGGCGCGAAGAAGCGACGCCTACGACGCTTTATTTGGTTCACGCGGTGAGCGGGCACAGGTTGTTGAAGCGGTTTGTCGGCGTGGCGGTGAATGTAAAATTGCCAAGACACATGCTGGAATGTAGATTTTTCTTGCCGGCTTTCTACTCGTCCGTGACGTCACGCGTCAAGGAGTCATTGTTCGACACATTGTAGGCTGCCGGCCATGTGAACGCAAAAACGGGAAGGGGCAGAAAAAAGTAGAGAGGTTTAATATGCACTGGAAAATTTTCCGCTTATCGACGGACACGCAAACCGTGTTCGGTTGAAAATTGAAGCGAAACAAGTGGAGGAAGATAAATATTTCGAAAACGTCGCCGTTGCTGGGCGACGGCGCGGCAACACCCTGAGAAATATGATCACGAGAGAAGAGAAGAAGAGGATCACGACCCACATTTGCCGCATATTAAACCGCTCAATAGGTCTGAAAAACTTATTCAATGCAAACACAGGGAGTGAGAATCGGGCGGCGGCATTTTGTGAGACCGACGATGAGAATAGGCGATTAACTAGAATAGGGAACAGGTGCAGGTTGAATCGCGCGGCCTACACACACACGCACACACATAATTATTCGCGCGTCGCTGACAAATCAAAGGGCGATGACAAATTTAATTTCGATATTTCGCGCGTAAAATAGAATTAAATGCGGCGGCGACACGTTGCGAATAAATCGCGCGCCGCCTTCGCTCCTATAATGCGCGAGGCAATTTACACGCGACGATTTAAACGACAAGTCGCGAGATAGTCGCAAAGCGGTTTCTTATATAAACCTCCGACGCATATATATAACTTATTAATTTTTTTTTTCCTCGCTGAAAACATTTATTTCTCTCTTTCTCTCTCCCGTGTGTAATGCAAATGCCGCAGGAACGGCCGTAAAATTATCCGCGGTGTTGAAAGAAGTTTCTGAGGTATCGGATATACCTCCGTGACTTAAAACCGAGGCGCCTTCGGAGCGGATACTCGACACGCGCGCGGTGATGCAGGAAAGCGCATACTCGTAACTGTATCATCCCGCGGAATTGTTCGCATGCACGTAAAGCTAACGGTGCTCGTCCGGATGCATCTTTCATTTTCTTTCTTTCTCTCTCTCTCTCTCTCGCCGGAGAAATTTCGCTCGCGAAATGCGCATCGGCGCGTGCAGATCTCGTTATTTATTTTATTACGACACATATAACTCGCGAGATCTCATCCGAAGCAGGAATTAACTTGACGTTCGGCCGAGGCTGAAAATCCGATCGCGCGCGCAAACATCGACACTCGAAGAGAAGATCCGCCGCGCGTAATGTAAAGCTCATTTGAATTCCTTCTCGCGGCTCGAGAGATCGCGCGAGAATGTTTCACGAGCCGTGAAACGTGCGATCATCAATCGCGCGAGATGCGGCGCGTAGAACGGACGCGAGATGAATATACATGTATTTTAACAAATCCTCGCGCGCGATGAATTATTTAAGATCGCTTTTTTTTTTCTTTTTTCTGAAAAAATTTGATACATATAGTTAAAAAGAAATGCTTATCTCGAAACGCTTATCTGTTTCGACGTTAATTCACGCGTGACGATAAGCGGAGAGGATTACATGGCCGGCGAGTTGGCCGCCAATGAAGTTACCGAAGCGTTATTCAATCGCGACTGATGCGTAACATCATTAACCCTAACGAACACTCTTAAATCAGTAGCGCTGTTCACGTAGATATTCGCACATTGTGTGAGAAAGACGTTGCTCTCTCTCTCTCTCTCTATGAGTCCGGATTTCTGTCGCAAAAGCATTCCGTTAATCTCGCTGTTCTTGCGCAACCCACTTCTTCGAGAAATTATTGCTACTTGCAATTATGTACTTCTCTTCAACGTGAGGTTTTGCTGAGAAACTCGCGTAGCACTTCAAATTGCCAATGAATATTCTAAGATTGTTATGTATAATACACTTAACATGGATATATTAATATTAATTAATACATTAATATACTAATTAATTATATATTAGAATTACATATTAATTAAGTTAATATTTTAATAAGTAGGTATTGCAAAATTTGCAAAACGTGACTCTTCTGGTCAGAGTTCGCACAATCCATCCTCCATGGATATTCCAACTGCGTCAGAAAGTTTGAGAGACACCCTGTATGTATATCGTTATATCTTTTACACTATATCTCACATGTATTTATGTATGTATAAACGTATTAATAAGATATAGTTTTCAAAATTTCACTCGCAGGATATATCGCGATAGAACGCGTCTCGAAGACCGAGAGGGAGAGACAATGGGAAGATGAAGATAGCGTTGTCGAACAGGCATTAGGACGATACGCGACTCGCATAATGAAAAAAGAGGGGGAGAAGACGAATGTGGCACGTGGGAGTGTAAGGTCATTAAGTCGAAATTCACAAAAGCACGCGTCGTGTCGCGGCGTGCGCGTTCTCTTGTCTTACGTATATAAATATTGTACACATACACACATATACACATGTAAGCGTTTAAGATACCGCAGCATCGTGTTGTGCGCGACGTTTTCATGAAATAGCATCCTCTCCATTCACGTTTCCGAGCCAACTTTGCTTGAGTCCGCTCGCTGCTCATCAGCACACACCTGTATATAATTTCCGCGCCACATATCGCGTAACAATACACGTACGCGGTGAACACCACGTCCTTGGTTGTGTCTCCTCCTCTTGTGTTCTTTCGTTGCATCTTCTTTCGCGCAATTGTTGAAAAAAAAAATCTTCGCGTTGCGTCTAGCGTATGTCTCATGAACGTCAGTCTTCCAATTGCGGAAAATGATTCGTGACAACTTTATCGCACGTGTGATATGTCTAACGAGCGTGGGTTTTTCTCCGACGGCGCGAAAGCAACGGTGTTGCAACCAAACCAAAGCACACATAAATTGCGCAATAGATAGATATTATACACACGTATAGGGGTTGGATTGATGAAAAAAAAAAAAAAAACCCGTACGTTAATTAATTCCGCGCGCTCTCATTCCGCTCGTTAAGCATCGCGGAAAGGTAATTGACCGGTTTAAACGGGCTTCCAATTTGCCGCGGCAACCGAACCTCCGAACGTAGCCAACCAACTCTCTTCCGCAATGTGTTGCTTCTCTCTTCTGTGTTGCTCAATACACGTGTTTCGTGAAAGCTGTATAATTCCTAACGCCGCGCGTTACATGCATATATATATATGTACAGAAAATGTGCCAGTGATTCATTCGCACGCCGCGCACGACATATAGGTCGTCGCGAAAAATCGCTCGCCCGCGATGGTAATTAAAGTCAATGGCTGGCTCGTAAATTCAGACCGGATAATATTGTATTCCCTGTAATTGTGGGTATTTACCAATTTAAATTTACATATCAGATATATGGGGACGCCACCTGATCCCACCCAACGTATACGTGCACGTACGGTACGTACGTACGTTGCATCTCATTAAAAGAGGAAAAAGCAAAGGAGATATATAAGATGGAACACATTCGGGTGCATTCATCTTGTATGAACCCAATTATCTCATCTCTTGTTTTTGCCGATTACCGTAATAAGTATTTTCTGCGCCCGAGACACAGCAGCTACTCTGTCTCTCGGCGGCGGCGGCGTCGCCGCGCGGCGAGAACGTATAAAGATTATGGGGCTCTCAATATAAACGAGTCGTTGTGCCAGACCGAGAGAGATATTACTTATGCGAGAGTTACAGCGATTTTCCGTCGCATCGTGCGCGCGCGCGTATGAGTTGATTACACGTGATAGCAGAGATATCGCGTTATACGCAATAGAACGGAGAGTAAAATTACTCTGTTGTCTGTGAGGTAAATGCGTTTTTAATGCCCGGACACTTTTATTAAAGAAACAAATTGTCATAAATATGTGTGTATTAGACCTAACAACTGTCAGTGTTTTAAGTAATTTTCAAGACGTCTTTACATATTTTAGTTGCATAATCATTTCTTTGATAAATGTCCGGACGTTGATAGTGTTTGTCCGGTCACTTGAACCCCATCAGTCGCTTGTTTGTTTCGTTGTAAATGCGGGCGTCCGTTCGTAATATGAAACATTTGTGGGCAACGTTTTGAAGAACGATTCGTTGCAGTGGTTATATATATTATTGTTTCGTGTATCGATTTTTTTTCCTCGTTAAAAGACTCCGCACAGTAACGTGGCGACTAAAAAGAAAATATTTCGAGTCTCCTCGACAGAGCGTGTGGCGGATAAATATTTAGAAACTTTAAGCGCGACGTGTCTCTTCGTCACGTCTTCTTCTGCGTGTTATAAATCTTTGATCGTATACAATAGCGAAGCGGAAATCGCTCGAGATTACGTCGTGACGTTAGATAAAAACGAGATATATAATATGTAAAAATTCAATCTCACTCTTTACTCTTCGCGTTTTTCTCCCGCGAAATATAAAAGTCAGTCGTTTCTTTATCTAATCGAGCGCGAATAATCGCGGAATTAATGTGCAGAAGCTTGAAGTCTTATCCTACTTTCCCGTAAAAAATATTGAAACGGATCATTACGTCGAGAAGTGACGATTAAAAAAAAATAAAAAGACGCGGCTTACGTGCGACAGCTTTTCAGACGTAAATAACACACAGGTCTTTTATCATCGCATCTTATCGAAATCTTAATCTCGCACGCGAATTTGCCGACAAGTCGAATAACAGATAAAATAAAAAAGACACGGGATCAATTTCTCAACCGTGACAAAATGAGACGCATTTTCCGACAGAACTGTCTCCCGTGAATTTAACCCGTGACGCGCGTGTTACGCTTCTTGAAGAAGGTTCGCGGATTCGTTTGACAATTCTCGTACGTATTAAAAACGAATTTCGAGCGCGTCGCAGCGACGTCTTAATAGTGACAGATCTCTCGCGCTGATGATCTCCGGCAATCTGAATTCGGATGAGTATGCAAGTTTCCTGCATCGCACACAACGGCAACGCATGTACGTACGATACACGTTCTCTGCGTTTCACGAGAGATCTAATGATGGCTGAGTCACTTGAAGTGTTTTCGAACTCTTAGAAGAGCTGCGCTAAAGTCGTTATGCACCGGTATGAATAGCGTGTGTACGGCTTCGCATCAGCCTCGTGAATTCGCCGCCTGTCGGCTTTGAATCACGTGAGAGAGCCGCGGTAGAATACAAGTAGAAAATAAAAATAACGAGTAAGTCTGTCTCTCGTTCTCTCCTTAGCGCTTTTATACGTCTGAATTTATTTTCTATATAAAACAGGAATATTTACTCGTATCTGTGATTTAAGCAATTTGCGGCAGACCGACAATCTCTCTCTCTCCCGAACCGACGTTGTTTTCTAATGAGTATTCGTCATATGCTTTCGCCCAATTATCTCGCAAACGGTCGAGACTCGAGACACAATTGCCCGTAATTTCGCTTTAATTCGCCAACCGTGAAATGTCAAGACGGACGGTAGTTGTCGCGGGCGCTTGAAAGTATCAGACTACAACGAGCCGTTATCTCTATGTGTTGTGACATTTTTTTGTGACATTGAGATGCCGCTTTCGGTAAAAGATAAAATGTTACGCGATATATAACATTAAAGTTCGCAGCTTCTGCAATGAAATTGCAGTATTTTGTAAAACTTCATTTCAGTATTTTCTAAAACTTGGTATATTTTTGCGTTGAAACAATAATTTGCGTAAAAACTGTGCACGAGCCCGCTCTTATCTCCTCGGAATTTTTGTAAAATTAAATGTACACATGCGTGATGATTAAAAAATGATTAATTTTACACACAACGGAGAGATGATTCCAGAAAAGACTAGGTGTGTATGTGTGTGAGACATTTTCGTCAAACACACGTTAACTCGAAGAGATAAGATTATAGGTAGTGGCGCGCGAGGAATGTTTAATGTATTTCATCATAGTTTAATATACGCGCACGTAGTCATACTGAGAGATTTATTTTTTTTTTTTTTCTTGTTCGGGTTTCTTCTCGATGTGATTATTTCATTCCCGAGGTATTGCGCGCATTACGAAGTAAAGATGTGACTCAACAAGCGAGGGCGGAAGAACGGCGTAACAAGAAAAATATATGTTTTCTGTATCGCAATAATTCACACTTCGCGTCGCATGGAGAAACTTAAATATTATTTTTGCAAGAGAAAGAGTTGAAGCAAATATAATGAGACGTAAAACTGCGTGTAAATGATGTAAAATCTCTAATTTTGCGATAAATTCGTGAGAAGTTTTTGCAAAAAAAAAAAACATCAACTTAATATTTTCTTTTTTGGTTTGTACGTGTATTCAGTCCTTCACTCGAATCACAAGTGTGCGGTGCTGAAATGAATAGCTGCAACGTCGCGATGAACGCTCGCGAAAAAATGGTTCGCACAATGTCACAACCCAAATATAGGCGTGTCGTCATCGTCGTTTGAACTTCGAAGCTGTTATATTGCGTTTGTTTCCTTGTACGTACACTGATGTGTGTGATATACATGTGTGGATCAGATATCTTGAATTATCAAGTGCGAATTGTGACGTGAGACCAGTAGTAAATCATCATAATGCAGCAAATGATCGATGGACGGATATTATTGCTCTGGCAATTTCGACACAAACATCTTCTTAGTAACTTGTTCAATAATTGCTGAAATTTCGTCGCATTTTGGTCGCTTCTTTTTTATATTGCCGACAAATGACTTTTATGTGTTTTTGTTTTTTAGCCAACATTGGAATTGCACGACTTTGTCTAAAGTAAACAAATTTTCTAAATGTCAATATATGTGCAATGTCACCGAAGTATTTCGCAATATCAAATACGTTTTTCCTCAAGCAAAAACGGTTGTCTTAGATGAGATGAAGAAACGCGACTGAAAATCACCATTGCGAGTTCTTCGCGCAGCGAAAATATGAAACTCGCTTCGAACGAGTCGATTGCGTACACACGCGCGCGCGATATAAGATTGATTTAATATTTGCCTCGGTTATCTCAGTGTCAACAGAATGTACGGGCTGACACTGTGCAGACGACACAGAGAAAACGGTTACCACTCTCTGATAATAATATACGGTTTCCGATTTCACCTAGTCCGCTGTATACTCTCTTTGCAGTTCCTCTTCGGTTCTTTCGGTGCGTTCACCGTATTTCCGGTGCAATTCCGCGCTTCCTGCGCCGGCAACAACAATGCCCTTTCGAACAGTATCGGTATCTTCCTCGTTGCGCGCACGTTCGATTTCTAGAGCGTTTCCAAGCTAATCGAACAAGCAAATCTGTAGGCTAAATCTAGAAAATGTTCGCTCACGTTTCGTAATTTCTTTGTGTCGAAATTGAATTTTCTGTAGTTCTTTGGAAAAATAATAATCTCGAAGGACGGAAACGCAATTCATTAGAATGCGATTAGATATAATATCTAAAAATACAGTTGATTAGAATATCTGCTATAGATAATCAATACTTGCAAATTGAGGCGCAGAGCGTAAGATTTTTTTTCTATTTTTAAATCTCGAATTAAAATCAATATTGGCAGAATTGTTTCGAGCAGTTGTATTTTTACAATATTTTTCATCAACGAAGCATTTTGTTTATTCCCTGTCAATTCCTCATTAATCTAATCTCTAATTGTACAAGCACTCAATTCTCACAGATTTCGATAAGATAGAATCCCATTTCGTTCTCGGTTCGTTCATTGGCGCGAAAACACGGTGCGACGTGGTGACGATGCTTAGTAGTCAAAAATTCGATCCCACTCTCGATGTTAATAATCGCCACGTTTCCGTTGCGATTTCGCGCTTCCTGCATCGCATTGTTGCGACTTCGCGATTGACAAGCCGCTCTTAAATAATCACTCTCGTAAACCCGTTCCTCTCCTTTTCTCCGTCTCTTTCTCTTAAAAAAAGAAAAAAAATCTTCATTCAGCTTTTTCTCTCGAAGCGAGATGAGTCGAGTGACATCATTAGCTTCGTTTTTGTTGTTCCTTTAATTGCTTATTTCTGTCCCGACAGGTTTCTACGCCTATGTTGCCGCACATGTGTACGTGTACTTAGCGCTTCTGCTACACATAAATAAGCCGACCGACATAATACACACATACGATACGTGATAAGAGTCCTGTCAGTGGTCTTCGACCGGCAATCGAGTCAGTTGGGCACCACCGTTCGTCCGTGGTGTTCTACCTCGCGTTCGGCACTCTCTTTTCCCTCTCTCTCTCTCTCATCGGCTTAATAATATTCTCGCGATAAAAATCGATGTTCGAGAGTGTGTGAAAATTGTAACGCGAACCGGAAGAACACGCGAATAATTTGCCGCGCGAAGATACGAGGTGGCACATTATGGCACATGATCAGTATCACGCTGGCAAACGTACGTATACGAGGCGCGAACGCCTCGTTTTGTTTCTCAAATAAAAACAAAAATCTTATGTCACACTATATATATATATTTTTTTTTTTTTATTTGGTTATATAATCCTCTTTGGTTACGCAAGTGTCTGATTATTGGATGCAATTAGACTTCTGCGCGGTGTGTCGCACAAAAAAACGTGCGCGGAATATATCGAGGAAATGTGATTTTCTAATATCGCGCGTACTCTCTCTTTTCGCGGCTACCGCGTCTTATCTCTGCCCAGATAAGACGAACACCGTACGGAAATTTTGATACATCGTTCGCGCCGGTGACTAATCACTGATCACTGCTGTCGAGGAATGTCGCTATTGCGTTTTTTTTTTTTTTTTTTTAATTGTTTTACTCTCTAAGCTTTGTAAGAATTGTCTTTTTTTTTCTTGTTCTTTTTCCACACAGATTTCTTGTAGAAAAACTCTGTGAGAATTGAACATCCTTATCTAAAACTGTGAATAGAAAAACACACGACTTACGGGAAATTCCTCGTTAAGTTGGTTATTAAGCTGACTCTCGCGGATACGCATCTAATTCCCATGGGGTTAAGCGGCGTGCTCCGTTTTTCGGGACGTGTATCCGCTATCGATATATGTGCATGCGTGCACGTTGCATCTTTCTATTGTAAGCTCCGTGTCGTGCGAAACGTATTTAAAAACTTGTGTACAACAGACAGCGAGCGAGAGCGCACTTGTGTATAACGCGTCACGCTCGAGGAATTCGCGCTAAGTACGTGTGTTACAGCTGCGATACATATAGTCTATGTTGCCGTTAGGAAACATTCCGACACAGGTACACCGACGACTGTTCGCTCGAGTGCTCTAATCAAATCGGCCAAGATGTTACTTATGTCATTGCTCTCTCTCTTTCTCTCTCTTCATCGCGTGAGTTTCCCTCTCGGTCGCGCTCTCGGATTTTAATTAACAGAGAGACACGGCACGAATCATCTCTGCAGCTCGAACGATTGTCTCGCAAAGTTGCGAGCAATATTCCCGAAAAATTGTCGCAATGTGTGTGACCACGTGTGTCCGATCCCAACATATATTTCCGCCAACGTTAATGCAAATATCCATCTTTGTACTGTTAAGTTTTGCAGTTAAGGTGCAGAATATTATCAAAGAATACATATATGTATTATATATATAGTGAAATTATATATACAATATATATATATTTCTGAAGTATTGCATATAACAATATATGTTGATTGCGGTACAATATCGCAGTAATACTTTGCAAAATCTGTGATATGTTACAATTACGAATATTTCTACGATATTCCTGCAATATTTGTGATGTGTAAGTAGTACCGCAATAAATTCCCTTAATCACACGCGAGTAACGTACCCGTTGAAAAGGGATTTGCTCTCGACGAGATTGACAGCTTCAAATCCGCGTCTAGCGTTAAGTCGTGCGAAAACGGAAATGCGGACACGTGCAAGTGCGCGCTAACTATCGCGTGCGCGCAGCTGTCATAATTGACTCTTCAAAGTCGCACGTGCTTTTTTTTTTCTTTCTTCACGCGCCCTTTTCTCTCGTTCTGTCGCCGGTCCAATTTACGCTTTACGTGCTGGCGCACCCATTTAAACGGGTCGGAGAAAAATTTACGACAGCGGCGTCTATATATGTGGCATTAGTCGGAATGACAATGAGCGAGGACAATAATCTCGCAAAGTCACGCGTTGCCCGGCAAGAAAGAACGGGTCCGTTCCGTCTCGAACGCGCACGCACGACCGTCGTTCGTGTTCGTGCAATTGCTTTTATTATCGAGATTGTTACGCATGAAATGCGAGTTCGCATCAACACGCTCCCGCGTAACTTCGAAGAAAATTAAATATAAGGTAACTGTACTCCGCGTACTCGAACTGTTACTGTGCGGATATTTGATGCGTGTTTTTCTTCTCTCTGTGCAAAACAAAGCTATACTTTTTTAGCTAAATGTGTGTTCGACAACTAATTGAGAAGTAATATTTCTCGAATCGTTAATTTATTTTTATTTATTCGGAGAATTTAATTTAATTTCTATTTAAATACCACCTGACGTGATCAATATTTTATTTAAAGATACTAAGTATTTTGTTTTTGTGTCTCGTTCTCGAGAGTTTAATTTAACTTTTACAGCAAAGTCGACATTTTTGTGTTTACGCGATTTCAATTATTTTAATTCGCGTAATCATACCGTGCGGATTTTCAAATTCGAAACTAATGTCACAATTTCGATTTCCGTTCGAATCTCGTGCGCGCGAGTTTCGATTCTTCTTTCTTATCTGCTTCTGTGCCGCGGATCGCTTCTCGTAATGTTATCACACTTCGTTCCGAGAAGAATGTCCATTTATTTTCCGGAGCGGGGAAGTGTTGATGTGTATGTACACATCTCTCATTCTGAATATCGTCCACTCTCTTCTAGCGCTCTTCTCAATTCTCATTTCAGCCTCATCTCGATACGCTTTATATTTTTTTTATATTGTTCAAACAATGCTTCAAAATATTTTTGCTACAACGATCGATGAATAACGAACGAAGTTAAGAAAACGTTTGAAACTTCAAGGCAAGATGAATCAATGTCCAACACAATAGTTTACAATAAACGTCTGTCACTCGAATGGAATGTGGAATCTATTAACGATTATTATCTTTATGTAACTCTTTTTCCTGTTAAAGGTCACTTGCACAAGATCTATAAAATTTGCGATCTCTCTTAAAATGCGATACAAGCGACGTAAATAATATTTGCATGTAAAAGCAACACGTCGCAATTCTAATTTGCATCCTTGTCGCGTTTCTGCATAATTAAAGTTTGTACGATCACAAACATCGCTATTTTCGGAAATTTGTCACCTCGAGTTTTCGACAATAAAGTGCTTATAAAAATACTACTTTCTCTCTTGCGTTATAACAAGACTTCTATTTTATAAATATTGTTTAGTCTTAGAATATACAAATACATTTTCAATTTTGACTCGAGAAAGAGAGTCTCGCAAGATCTTGAATATTCTATCCCTTACACATGTGTTTTGTCGTGGTTTATCCCCCAGCCGGTTCTGGTTTCCGTTTAGCGATTGTTTGCGTTTGTGAGACTTTCACGCGAGGTCTGCTGCGTGAAAACAAAAACAAAAACGTCTCACCGAGCACGTGCTCGCCAGAAAGACAGTCGTCTTGCGCATTTCTCTCCTCAAATCGGATGTTGCCTCGAGATTTCGTTCGGGGAAAAATTATGTGTACCTTACATCTGCGTTTCCCGCTTCACCCTAACTAGAAACTAGTTTCGCTAGAAAGCGCCGGATGTTTTCTGTTTCAGAGGCGCAGTATGTGCCCGGCGCCGAGCCCAGCGCCGCATCCGAAGGAAGGACCCGTCTCGAATACGTCCCCGCATATCCACCACCGAGAGCCGATAGATACCGGGGCGGCGCCCAGATACAGAAAAGAATGACTCAGAGGGAGGACGTTCTTAAATTCGAGCAGGGCCGCATCAAGGCCCTGCAGGAGGAACGTCTTCACATCCAGAAGAAGACGTTCACAAAATGGATCAACTCGTTCTTGCTGAAGGTAACAGCACAGGCGTTTTGTTTTAATGCAAATAGTGTGTTAGAACATATTCAATTCGACATGCAAAATCGTGTGTATTAAAATATTGACTGTTTTTGTTTTTCTTTTTCAGGCGCGCATGGAGGTGGACGATCTCTTCATCGATCTCGCGGACGGCAAGAAGCTGCTGAAGCTGCTGGAGATTATTTCCGGCGAGCGACTCGCCAAACCCAACAACGGGCGCATGCGGGTTCACAAAATTGAAAACGTGAACAAGTCCCTGGCGTTTCTCCATACCAAGGTGAAGTGTATTTCCGACTGTGCGGCTTGTTTCTCTTCTTGTTTCCTCCGCTTTCTTTCGCTCTCTTCGTCACCGCCCTTTCGGAGCTCTTTCGAATGCCTCTATGCTTTCGTCAAACTTCTATTGTTGGAACTTACTGTTCTCTCTTGGAGTTTGGCGTTGGATCTTAAGAGAGAAAAGTTTTAGCGTATATCACGATACTAATACTTTTATCTGTGCGTAATAATATTTTCAAACACGCCGCAATTCAATTTTGTCGATGCGTAGTAACTCGAAAAAACGTTCGAGATAATTTTATTCCTCTTCGTTTTGACCTTTAGCGTTTATTCGCGACGAACCGACGTTTACAAATGTTCTTCGTAAAAGAGAGTTAAAGTCTGTGTGCCGAGCGTGTCAAATTTGGTTTGTGTACTCGGCCGCGCCGTACGAATCGATCACATTTATTTTATCGCGCATCTTTACGGTGACAATCTCAACTCCCACTATTACCCGAGCTCTTCGAAAAAGGACAGAAGTTATTTCTGGATGATGATACGACGACGATCGTATCCGTTATGAGCAAACAGTCTGCAGGCGAGTGTGCGCTTCGGCGAATTCTCATCCTTACTCTCTTTCGCCTAAGAAAATCCGCCACTCCCGCAATAATTTCGAACGAAGCAAACTGAAGAGATAGCGAACGAAAATCTCTTATCTCTGTCGTTATATAAATTATTTGATTTCCTCACATAGACGAGCATTTGCAAAATAAATTTCGCTTTCTGTAATTACTTGGTAATCGCGCACTTAACACCCTGGTTTGCGAACAAACAAGTTATATGCAACGTTTTACAACTGAATTCTAATCTAACGATCGTCGTGGAAAGTTCATTTCGTTAACAATAACCGAAAGGAAAAGGCTTGATCGGGAGAAAGAAACGGGCAGGTAAAAGCGCGCATTGTGGAACGAGAGATTTCAGAAAATGAGAGAGCTCAAAAAATCACGAAAGAAGAGACAACAAAAGAGAGAAACCCGAACGGAGGTGGTAAGATCTCTTCAAACGCGACGCGCGATGACCATGTCGCGCAAAGGTTCCTTTCTGAGGCATCTGTTGGAATCCAACTCCGTGGTAATTAGGGAGGTATTTTGTACGGACGCTCTGAGAAAAGATGCGCGGTCGGCTCCCATCGCACGCACACCGCAGAAAATTCACGAAGATGAGAGAGAGAAAAAAAACGACAGAGAATGATGAAGCGAAACACGTTGAAGAACAGAAATAACAAAAAAAAAAATGATGATGAAGAGTCTTTCCGATTTTTCCTTTTTGGTTAATTTTCGGTTGCTCGCGAATCGAAAAGCTCGACGAGAAGATGATGCAACGAGAAAGACCGAACAAAGAAAGAAAGAAATAAAGGCCGAGAGAAGAGGAAGAAGATACCAAGAGCCGTCGGAAGAAGATGTACGAGAGACGCGCTTGACAGCAGCAAAACTTGCCTAGACCTCGTAGATGCGAAATCCTGAAAAAACGAACAAACAAAATACAAAATATTTATCTCAGCGAAGAAAATACATAAAACGAAGCGAACAACAATAGTCAACTGTCTTGGAAGCACATTGTTGATTTTGAAAATTACGAATGAGCTCGTTGCATATACGCGTGCTGTTCAGACGAGGTCGGACACCTGATCGTGATGGATATGAAGAGCGCGCACATTAATAACGACACGTATTCGTTATACGCGCACGTAATAATTCCTCACCAGCGAGAAGCTTTGATTGATATTGCACGTGTCAATCGGTCATTCCTATACCGTTTAAGCGCGTAATCCTGTCTAATCTCATATTACTTGTAACATGCGTACACGCTCGCTGAGTCAAGCAACGCCAACTGATAGCGATATCGTTTGAGAAAAAACAAAAAAAAAAAGCACGTAGAAGCGAAGATGCGGCATTTATAAGCGGATTATTCCGCTATAAATTAGATGCCTCCGAGAGGAACTGGGACAAGTTTTCTCAACTGCATTGAAAAAATGAAATACGGATCTGCCGATAATTTATTGATTTCTCTCGCTGTGCGACAATGTGCAGAGAAAACGGTTGTTTACTCGATTTCACGTCTCTTATCGAACAATATGCTTATGCTCGATTTTAACAACCCGTAGATTGTGTTATCTTTGCGTCAACCGCGGCGGTCGATCTCTGAGAAGTGTAAATATCGAAATAGAACGTGCGCCCTGACACCAATTCCTTCGAATAAACGCCAGGTTCTTGTGTGAGGAAAGGAAAGTTTAAAACACATGTGCGTATTGTTACAATTTTATTTAATTCACATATTACGTCGGTAGTTCTAGTGTGTTGGAAGAGAAAGAGTCGGGGATCACACAAAAGGAAGTCGGAGCCGCTAGTTCGATATATCTCTTGATTCCTGGAAACTGCTCTCGGCACAACCGCTTCTCTTCTTCGATCCGCGTGACGAGGGAACAAACCGAAGCCTTATAACGCAAGGCCGATCGCGGTCGAGCAGCAACAATCGCAAGTCAATTATCGCAAATACGTGTTATCGCGCCACACTGTGTGTGCTCGAGAGAGAGAGAGAGAGAAGCTAGCTCGGCCCTTTTTTTTATCCCGGCAAATTGTGCGTTAGGCGCGAACAAGCCTTCTCGTCCTTACGCATTCCACGCGAATCCTTTCCGTTGTTTCCCACAGAATCGAATCACGCGAATTTCACGTGGAAAAAAAAACAACGTCAGTCCGTGTCCTCGCGCGGATCATTCCCGACAAATATTTGATTATCCTCACGCGTGACTGCGCGTCTGATTGTCACCTGATTGCGAAACGGCACACGTACCAGATTTAAGGTAAACGTCCCAGCGATCAGACATTTATCACAGAAATAAAATATAACATTTATAGTTTTTATTATACAAATATTTTATTATACAAATATTTTTATTATACAAATATAAATATCAGAAAAATAATATTAATAGATGTGTGAATATTAAATCGAACAATGCTTCAAATATCTTTCTTATGTTTTTAATTATTGATTCTTTGCGCGTATAAATATTTTGACGCAATTACATCTTTAATGAGTGTCTGACCGGCCATTAAGACATTTTTATCTTACGCGAAAATCGCGCTTGTAACACGTTCCTTGAAATGCGACGCACGTCGCATCATCGATTCTCGACAATTTCGAGTTCGCCGCGTTTACTTTTGCGAGTTCGTACGTTTTGCTTTCCTCCGCGCGTCGTGTATTTGCGTTCGCACGTACGCGGCCTTCCTCACATTTCTCTTTTTACATTAACGTCGTCGCCGTGAAAACTTTCTACGCGTCCTCAATTCGGTGGCCGCACTCGTCCGCGCGGTTTTCCCGATTTGACGGCGATATCGGCAGTGTCGCGCGTTCGAACTCGTTCTCTCTTTGTTTCTTCCTGGAAAAAGAAAAACTGTCGGCTCTCTCTCGTGCGTGCGAGAGAAGCGCGAGACGGAGAGTTGAAAGCTGGAGGATCGTCCTTCCGTCTGTACCTAACGGAGATCTTCAATTTAACAGACAATCCAAACATCATCCCCGCGGTTTTGTAAGTTATCGTCGTCCTTCACAGCCAGCGGATCTTGAACCTTGTACTTTATATACACGGAAAGCGCAAAATTCTCTCTCTCTCGCCGTAACTCGACGCGGTTACGCGGCGATGACGTGATTTCTTCGCGCACCGTTGCCGATAGAAGAGATAACCGGCGTAATCCGTTTTTCTTCCTGTTGCCTCGGCGCTGCTTTGTCGCAGTAGATATATAAATCCAATCGCACATTATATCTAAGCGTGTGCGTATTTTTATATATACATGTTACATACGTGCATCGAAGTTGCAGCGATCCCGTCAGAAACGTCCGGAGAGCTTCATTAACCCACTTGTAGCCAAGATAAATGCCCGAGCGCGAATTCCGCGAGACTCGTTCCGCGCGTTTTTCTCGAAAGACGGTGACGAAAGACACAGACCGTGTGGAATCTCCATCTCCGTCGGTTCTCTGTGGAAATGTCGCCGTGCACGTACGTCGCCGTCGTGTTAGAGAAGCGGGGAGTTTCTTTTTTCAAATGTGTAAGTCCCGCGTGCCTGCGATCGACATTCCGCAGTTCCTGCCAAGAATGCGCGGTTAGTCGCCGTAGGAAAACCGCTACACGGCCCGATCTGTCGGGCCGACCGACTTCGCGCATTACCGATAGAAACCTTCGAGAATGAACGAATCGGCTCGAACTCTTTACTCGATATAGGTTTTTCTCGAACTTCGATATCTTATTTTTGAAATAAAAGAAACGAGAGAATGAAAACATAGTGGAATAAATGATCTCGTGTAGTCTTTACTCGTTGATCACCTTGGTGTGTAATGGTTTCTAATTCGATATTGCTGTAAAATACAAAGAGAACGGAATAAGAGTGTTAGAGCGAAAGTTTATCGTTTTGCAGTAACTTGTGTGTTTCAAAATTACACTTCGACTAACTTTCCTCGACTCCGTTTCATCAATCCGTCGCTTCTAGAAAAACGACAAAAATTATTATTTTGCTGTAAAACATAAAAAGCGATTATATTTAAAATGTTAGTCTGAAAAAAAAGAAGAGAGAAATATATTTGTGTAGAAAAATAAAATTCTAGACCGCCCGCCGAGTCGATGATAGCGCGCGGATTGCGAAGTTGCTGCCGTAGTAGGAGAGTAAAGTCGTGTCATTTTACGTTGCGCCGCATTTCCACCGTGGTGTGTGCGGTTACTTGTCTTCTCTCCGAGAGGAGAGAATCGGGCACGATCAAGTACGTATTCTGCGGCGCGCCGGTCCAGTGAATGTCCGCGGGAGTCAATGTAGGAGTCGCATTCCACGTCTAAATGCATTTAGAATTCTGCCATTCTCATTCCGTCGACTTTACGAACCCTTACGCCCGGCGCGGCCGATTGCGTTTCCGACGGCGATTTCTCGCAAAATTAATTCCCGCAAGTGTTTTCCATTTGGCGAGCCGTGCGCTCGCCGCGCGCGGAGAAAACGACGTCGATAAATTCGCGAAAAGAGGAGAATATCTTCTTCCGCGAATAACTGTTGTAATACAGAAGAGGCTTCAGAAGAGCCTCTTTTCTCTCGTCGCGGTTTCCCGGCGCGGAAAACTAGATCGCGAGAGAGTTAATTCGTCTCTTTCGCTTCGCAGGTTCGTCTCGAGAGCATCGGCGCGGAAGATATCGTCGACGGCAATCCTCGACTCATCCTCGGTCTCATCTGGACCATCATATTGAGATTTCAAATTCAGGAGATCGAGATCGATGTGGACGAGGAGAACGACAGCAGCGAGAAGAAGTCTGCCAAAGATGCTCTGCTGCTCTGGTGCCAGAGAAAGACGAACGGCTATCCCGGCGTCAACATCCAGGACTTCACCGGTGAGAGAAAAAACGAGTTTCTCCATTCTTGCATACCATTTGCGCCGGCATGAATATTCAAAATTCTCAAATGTCACAAGCAAACGAAGTTTGGAAAAAATGTGTATATAATATATATGTTTAAATGCGTCGAAAATGTGCGCTCGCGTTGTGTCTATATTTAGATTGATTTTGCGCGCAAATTCATCTTCAATATGTAAACTCTGTATTTTTTTATAAAATAATTTTGTAAATTTAAAACCCTGTCTGTGTACGTAACTCAAAACGTACATAGAAAAATATGTGAGAGAAAGAAGATATTTCTAAAACTTTAATTTCTCTAAATATTTTTCACGCAGGATCCTGGAGGAGCGGCCTCGGTTTCAACGCTCTCATACACGCCCACAGACCAGACTTGGTCAATTGGTCGGAACTGCAACAGAACAAGAACATCGACAATCTCAATTATGCCTTCGACGTCGCCAACTCTGAACTCGGCATACCGCGGCTTTTGGACGCGGAAGACGTCGACACGGCCAGGCCGGACGAGAAGTCCATTATCACCTACGTTGCGTCTTATTACCACACGTTCGCGAGGATGAAAAACGAAATAAAGAGCGGAAAAAGAATAGCGAATGTACGTGCATACATACCATTAAAAAAAATTCCATTTCACACACTCATATGTAAATAAAATATACATGCTGTGTGTAGGAAATTGCAAAAATATAATTTTCAAATTTTCATATTTAAACATTTTACATCTGCGAATCATTTATGTAACGTGTAAATATACTTGAACGTATTTAAATGTTTGAACAGATTGTCGGACAAATGATGGACGCCGATAAGATGAAGATCCACTACGAGAAGCTTACAACCGACCTGTTGGAGTGGATCAAAATGAAAATCGAGAATCTTGAAAGTCGCAGTTTTCCGAACTCACTCGAAGGTATCCAACGTGAACTCCTAGCCTTCAAGCAATACCGCACAGTGGAGAAACCGCCGAAGTATAAAGAACGGTCCGAGATAGAGGCGTTGTACTTTCACATAAACACCCGGCTGAAGTCTTTGAATCAGCCGGCATTCATTCCGCAGGAGGGCCAGCTAGTCCAGGACATCGAGAGAAACTGGGTGGAGTTGGAGAGGGCGGAACATCGTCGCGAGGTCGCCCTTAGAACCGAACTTTTGCGACAGGAGAGATTGGAGCAACTAAACTACAAATTCGAACGAAAAAGCGTACTTAGAGAAGGCTATTTGAAGGAAATGATTCAAGTGCTAACAGACCCGAGATACGGCAGCAACCTGGCGCAAGTGGACGCCACGGTGAAGAAGCACGAAGCTATCAGCGCCGATATCTTGGCGCGCGAGGAACGTTTCCACGATTTGACGAACATGTCTGAAGAACTGGTGCGCGAGAATTATCATGGTCTCGAAAGAGTTCGGAGCAGAGAGCAAGAAGTGCTGCAGAGATGGAAGGAACTGTTAGCTCTGCTGGATCATCACAAGTCCAATCTCGTTGCGCTTTCCTCACTGATGAGCCTGATGAGAGAAATCGACACGACTCTGGCTTCCATTCAGGAACTCCAACTGAACTTTCAAAGCACTGACGTCGGTCCGCATCTACTGGGGGTTGAGGATTTGTTACAGAAGCATAGTTTGCAGGAACTGCAAGTGACCGCTTTGGGCGAGAGCCAGAGACGACTCGGCAGACAGGCTGCTCAACATCTGACGCAACCACAAAGTAAGGAAGCACCGTTGTTGCAGCAGAAGCTGGAACTACTGAATCAGGCCTATGACCAGCTAGTAGAGAACAGCAAGGAACGCAAGGCTCGTCTAGAAGACGCTAGGAATTTCTTTCACTTTCTTCAGGATCACGAGGACGAGGAATCTTGGCTGATTGAGAAGCAGCGAATATGCAAGGCCGGCATCTCCGCGAAAGATTTGCGGGCCGTGATATCGCTGCAACAGAAACACAAAGCTTTGCAAGACGAGATGAAAGTGCGCAGGCCGAAATCCGATCAGCTCTGCGACGCTGGTACAAAGTTAATAGCTGATAATCATCCTTCAGCGCTGGAAATACAAAATCGTATAGACTCGCTACAAGAGCACTGGAGAGTTTTGGAAGAACTGGCGGCATTGAGAAAGAAACAGCTGGACGACGCAGCTGAGACGTTCCAGTTTTATGCCGACGCAAACGAAGCGGACTCGTGGATGAATGAGAAGATGGCACTCGTTGCCTCGGAAGATTACGGCGTGGACGAGCCGAGCGCTCAGGCTTTGTTGCAGAGGCACAAAGATCTGGAAGGCGAACTGAACGCTTACAAAGGTGACGTGCAGTCGCTGAACGCACAGGCGGAGAAGCTCATCAAGTCCGGTATCTCTACTTTGGAGTTATCTGCCGATCCAGAACCAGTCGCTGAACTGGAACAAGAAGAATGGAGTAAGGAGATCAGATTAGTGCCTCAAGACGAGTGGGTGGACGAGGTGGTCGAGCGAGTGGAGCAGAAGACTGTTCAAGAAGACAGGCGAGTGCCGCAGGTGAAGAGTCTATACCCTTTCAATGGTCAGGGCATGCACATGGCAAAGGGTGAGGTAATGTTCTTATTGAACAAGACGAATCCTGATTGGTGGAGCGTCAGAAAGGCTGACGGCACGGACGGATTCGTGCCGGCTAACTACGTTCGTGAGATTGAGCCGAGAATCGTTCAAGTGCAAGTACGAAAACCAGAGAAAGTCAAGGTGACACAGCGTGTAAAGAAAACAAAAATGGTGAAGCAAGTGGTGCCGGTCCGGCGACTGAAGTCCATCAAATCTACTGTAAAGCCGGTTAAGCGAAAGGCGGTTAACGACGGCGATAGTGTAGAGAAGCGTCAGAAGAAGATCAATGAGACTTACAGTGAACTACAAGAACTGGCTGTGAAGCGTCACGCACTTCTAGAAGACGCTATCAGGCTCTATGGTTTTTATCGGGAATGCGACGACTTTGAAAAGTGGATTAAGGACAAAGAAAAGATGCTAAGAGCCGACGATTCTCGCGACAATGTCGAGACGGCGAGAAGGAAGTACGAAAAGTTTTTGACGGATCTGTCAGCCTCCGGAAAACGAGTAGAGGCAATAGATACAGCGGTAGATGAGTTCGTTCGCCAAGGTCACAGTCAGTTGGACAAAGTCAAGGCCAGGCAGAAACACATTCATCAGCTGTGGGATCATCTGAACTGGCTGAAAACGCAAAAGGAGAAAAGTTTAGAAGGCGCATCCAGCGTCGAGTTGTTCAACAGAACTTGCGATGAGGCGCACGATTGGATGCTGGAAAAAATTACGCAACTGGACACGGCCGAGTTAGGACCCGACTTGAAGACCGTGCAAGCTTTACAAAGAAGACATCAACATCTGGAACGAGAATTGGCGCCGGTCGAAGAGAAGGTAAAGAATTTTGATTACTTTATTATAAATAAAATCAATAGCAGAAAAAATAAGTATCAACAAGAGTTAACTTTCTTGTGATTTAATTCTCACAGGTACGGAAGGTAAATTTGTTAGCCAATAGTGTCAAGAATTCATACCCGCACGAATGCAACAACGTCAACGCGAGACAAAATGAAATCAAAGATCTGTGGAACAAAGTCCAGACAAAAGCCAAGGAGCGACGATCTCGTTTAGAAGATGCGGTCGGCCAACAAATATTCATGAACAGCTCGAAGAATCTGATCAACTGGGCCACAGATATACAAGAGACGATGAAGGTTGAGGAACCAGTGAGAGATGTTGCCACGGCCGAACAATTGAAGAAACAGCACATGGAGCTCGGAGAAGAAATACGAACCAAAGAAGACGAGTACGTAATAATCAGTTGTATAATTTGTTTTTAAAAAAATATATAAAGCAAAGAAAAAAGCAATGATTTTTACATATTTGCAGATTTTACGAAGTCGAAGATCTTGGACGAGAATTACTACGTCGTAATCCGACTTTGACGGATGTACGCGAACGTTTGAACAAGCTAAATGGATTGTATCCAGCAGTAACAGCCGACTGGATGGCGAAAGAGGAATGGTTACGACAGTGTCTGGAATTGCAACAATTTAATCGAGAAGCTGATCAAATCGAAGCCACTACCAGTTCTCACGAAGCTTTTCTTGAATTCACTGACTTGGGCGAATCTTTAGATGACGTCGAAGCTCTGTTGAAGCAGCACGAGAAGTTCGAGAATACTCTTCACGCTCAAGATGACAGGTTGAAGGCATTCAGCGACACCGCGGACAAATTGATCGCTCAAGATCATTATGACAAGGATTAGTAAGTGTCAGACAAAACTATTAATTAAATTTGTTGATATTGAAGAATGATAAGAAAATAGGTATGTAAATATATTTTTATATATTAAATCTTACAAATGCACACGTTTATATCTAGCATTAACGAGAGAAGAAACCAAGTATTGGCACGTCGTATGGCAGTGAAGGAAGCCGCTCAGCGCCGAAGAGCGGCCTTGAAAGCGTCCGAACATTACCAGCAATTCTCGGCTGAAGTGGACGATCTGCGCAACTGGTTGGTCGACAAGATGAAGACTGCGTCCGATGAGAGCTATCGCGATCTGAACAATCTCGAGCGCAAATTGCAGAAGCACGAGGCTTTCGAGCGAGAGCTGCGCGCTAACGAAGGCCAGTTAAGAGCAGTCAACAAAGCGGGCAAAGCACTGATATCTGAAGAAAATTACAGATCGGACGACGTGGGAGAGACCTTGAAGGATCTAAATGATCAATGGAAGCAGCTGGTGGCATTATCGCTTGAGAAGGGTCGCAGACTGCGACAAGCTGCCATGCAACATGGATACAATCGCACCATGGAAGATGCCAGACTGAAATTGGAAGAGATAGAAATCTGTTTGCAAAGCAAGCAAGTAGGCACAGACCTTCGCAGCTGTAAGGAATTGCTGAAGAAGCATCAGACTCTCGAGAGCGACATGTGCCAATGGGAACAGAAGGTGGACGATCTCGTAGCCATGGGTCAGGAGATGGTGCACGAGGGCCATTTCGATGCAGCGAACATCCTGAAGACGAGTCAAGCTACGCAGAGGAAGTATGTATTTAATATTTTTCATTTACACAAATATCTGACAGAAAACAATTTTTCAATAATTAAATAACAATATTGTAATATGCACTTGTAGATTCCGCAGTCTGAAAGAACCGGCCAAGAGACGTCGAGAAGCATTGGAGGAAAGTTTGCGCTTCCACAAATTCGGCTTCGAACTGGATGCCGAGTTGCAATGGATCAAGGACCACATGCCGCAAGCATCGTCGACAACGCTCGGACAAAATCTACACCAGGCCCAGACCTTGCACAAGAAGCACAAGAAGCTGGAAGCGGAGATCGCCGGTCACCAACCGATGATAGACAAGACCCTGGCTTCCGGACAGACGCTCATTGATCAGGCACATCCGGAAAAGAAAAAGGTATAAATTGCTAGAGATTCTTGTGACCAATAATCTCATTTTTCTCGCGCGGATTCGTACAATGATTGGATGGCGCGAGATTGGAGTAAGAAATTGTGATTTTTGCACAGTTGGAGCGTTCCGAAGGGCAGTGGGTCTACGAAGGTAAGGGTAGACGCACAGATGCATGGGAGATGTTCTCATAAATGTCCATTGCTTTTCTATGTCAATAAAAAGTTACACAATTGTTAGCACACACTTGATTTTATATAATTAACAAATTATTGTGTCTTTATAGGTTTTTTTAATACTCGTTTTACACCTTTGTAACACGATATTCGAAATTACATGAATTTTGTTTTTACATTAGCGTTGACTCTTATCATACAAAAGGCTTTTTTTACTTTTAAACAGTTGTGTTTATGTAAAATTGTGTTTTTTTTAACACAAATATAATAGACAAAAGTAATGCAACTTGTAAGTTGCAACAAGCTTCTTCTTTTTGAATCATCGCTTCGTATTAGTGTCGGGAGAAAAGTGAGACAAGAAATATAGACGTTGTTGCATGCAGACGCAAACTGTCTGATACTTCTGTCGTATGGCAACAGGATTCTGAGCAGTGTCAGCGTGTCACTGATGTAATTCGCGCTGAAGTCGAAAGCTTTTTGAAAACGAAAGAGATAGCGATTACTGAGTTATATAATTCATATTTGTTTCACACGAGTATAACATATATATGATGTTGAAAACGTAATATTAAATCAAACGCTATTAGACGATCGTGAGTAAATAATATCGCATCAATGATTTAACCAGATCCAAGAGCTGTGCGATGTTCTGGATGACGCGTGGCGAGACTTGCAAGATAAAGCGGGAGAGCGTAGCAGAGCGTTGGACCTGTCCTTGAAAGCGCAAGAATTTTTCTTCGAAGCCGGCGAGGTCGAGAGCTGGCTTAACGAGAAGAACGACGTGCTGAGTTCGACCGATTACGGGAGAGATCGTGACGCCGCCACGAAATTGCTGACGAAACACAAGGTACTTCATCAAAGCGCGCAAGCATTTTCATTTGTGTCAAATCTTTCACTACTTTATCAACATGACTGTTTATAGGCTGTCGAACTCGAATTGGACACATACAACGGTATTGTGACAGAAATGGGAAACACCGCTTCTACGATGATAAACTCGAAGCATCCCGACAGCAAGGCGATAGCCAACAAGCAGCAAGCGATTGTTCAACAAATGCGCGCCTTGCAGCGGTTAGCTACTGTGAGACAGCAGCGTTTAATGGAGAGCATGTATCGTCACGAATATTTCTTAGAAAGCAGAGAATTGGAGCAGTGGATAAAGGAACAAGAGCAGGCGGCCGCGTCAGAAGATTACGGACAGGATTACGAGCATCTGTTGCTGCTGCAAGCGAAATTCAACGACTTTAAACATCGAATAGAAGCCGGTTCGGAGAGATTTAATCAGTGCGAGGAATTAGCTAGGAAGCTAATTGCGAACGAGAGTCCTTATATTCAGGACATTGAGAAACGGCAGGAACAATTAGGGTAAATTTATAATTTTGCGGAGTGAATTGTAAATAAGAAAGATTGTCTTGCTTTTAGTTTTTTTAATTTCTAATATAATATTTCTTCTTTTATCTTTATATAAAACTAGAATATCTCACTACTTGCACATAAATAAGCAATGTAAGATAGTGGAAGTAGCATATTAATATGGTGGACAGTTATATACATTCTCCTTCTACATAGCTCATATGATACTAAAAAAAAACTATCTGTTTCTATGTTTTTCTTGGTGCTGGGTCATTTAACATTCTTTCTATATACACTATTCAATGTAGATCTGACGAAGACGAGCCGGTGCTTCAAGTACAAAAGCAACACGAAGTAATGAAGTAAGTTGACACTTGCTTGGTAATTTGGAATGTCTCATATGCATTAACAAATTTGTATTATAATGAATACGTAATCTTTTATTTGCGCACACACACACATACGCACACACTAATCATTAATTTTTTTTAAATATCTCTGAATTCTTTACATCTTTTTCTTTTGTGAAAACTTCTAGTTTTTAAATTTATAACAGAGTTTTGTAAATATTAAACTATTAATTTTTTTGAAGATAGAGCGCATGAGTGATTCTGGCACTTGATTGTTTATCAGGGAATCGTGGCAGCATCTGTTGGGTCTCATTCGAAATCGCGAACAACGATTACAAGCAGCCGGCGAGATTCACCGGTTCCACCGTGACGTGGCGGAAGCGTTGTCGCGGATACAGGAGAAGGAGGCTGCTCTGCCAGAGGATCTGGGTCGCGACTTAAATTCCGTTCTGGCATTGATCAGACGCCACGAGGGTTTTGAGAACGATCTGGTCGCTTTGGAGGCTCAGTTGCAAGTCTTAGTCGAAGACGCGTCCAGATTGCAGGCTCATTATCCGGGCAACAATGCGGTGCACATTGATCAACAGCAACAGATTGTTGTGGCTCATTGGGAGGAGTTGAAAGAACGATCCGCTCATCGAAGGGATCAGTTACAGGCTAGCTGTGATTTACAACGATTCCTCACTCAGGTTAGAGATTTGATGAACTGGGCGGCCGGACTGTGCGCTACAATGTCGACGGAAGAAAAAGTTCGAGACGCGGCCAGTGCGCAAACTTTGAAGGCCGAACACGAGGCTCTGAAAGGAGAAATCGAAGCGAGAGAAGATAGTTTCAGCTCGGTGCTCGATTTAGGCGAGGCCATGGTGCAAACTGGTCATTACGCTGCCGCGGAGGTCGAGGAAAAATGCAATCAACTGTTGAATGAGAGGCAGAGGCTGCACATAGCGTGGCAGCAAAAGAAAGTGCACTTGGATCAATTGATTGACTTGCATTTCTTTTTGCGAGACGCCAAACAACTTGATACCTTGTCTAGTACTCAAGAAGCAGCGCTAAGCGGTGACAACTTCGGGATCTCGGTCGAGGAAGTGGACGCGCAAATGAAGAAACATAACGAGTTTGAGAAGCTACTGGTCACGCACGAAGAAAAGTTGACAGCTCTGCAGGAACACGGTAATAAGCTTCTGGAGCAAGATCATTTCGATTCGCCGACAATTGCGCGGCGGTTGAACGAGGTCATACAGAGACGCGCGAGAATCCGGGATCTGTGCGACGCGCGAAGAAAACGACTAGAAGCCAGTTTACTTCACGCGCAGTTCGTGAGAGATGTTGGCGAAGCCGAATCGTGGATAGGTGAAAAGCAGAAGAAACTAGAAGCGGAAGCGTCGAAGGGTGAGGTGTCCAACTTGGAGGATAAGATCAAGAAGCTACAGAAGCACCAGGCGTTCCAAGCGGAACTGGCGGCGAATCAGAGCAGAATCGAAGAGATCAAAACCAAAGGCGAGACATTGTTAACGCGAAAACATCCGGCAAGCGCGGAAATTCGCCAACAGTTGGAACATTTGCTGGCGTCCTGGAGAAAATTGCTGTTGGAGTCTGGAAATCGGGGCAGAGGTCTGGAGGAGGCTCAAGATATTTTGGAATTTAACAATCAGGTGGAAAAAATCGAGGCCTGGATCAGAGACAAAGAGATGATGGTTCAAGCCGGTGATACCGGAAAGGATTATGAGCACTGTCTGAGCCTTCAAAGAAAACTCGATGACGTAGACAGCGACATGCGAGTGGACGATTCCAGGATAAAATCGATCAACGCTCTGGCGGATAAACTAATAAAACAGGGTCGCGATAATGAATCAAAGGCAATTCAGCAACGGCGCGATAATTTCAACAATAAGTGGAAAGGTTTGCAAGGTGCTCTCGGTACGTATCGAGAAATGTTAGCGGGAGCACTCGAGATTCATCTGTTCAACCGGGATATAGACGACACAAACCAAAGAGTTATCGAAAAATCAATAGCTATGAATACCAGTGACACAGGAAAAGATTTACCCGCTGTCGACCAATTACAAAGGAAACAAGAGGCTATGGAGCGAGATATGACAGCGATAGAAGGCAAATTGAAAGAACATAAAGCGGAGGCGCGAAATTTGTCGCACAAATATCCGGACAAGGCGGCCGAGATAAACGGCATATTGTCTGAGCTTCAGTCTAACTGGGACGACTTGCAACGATTGACTCGACATCGACGTGATGCTCTGAATCAGGCCTACACGTTGCACAAGTTCCAAGCTGATCTGCACGAATTGGAGATTTGGGTGGCGGATACGATTAAACGCATGGATGAATCCGAACCACCGACAACCATATCCGAAGCTGAGGCTGTATTAGAACTACATCAGGAAAGAAAAGCAGAGATTGACGGTCGACAGGATATATTTAAGGGTCTGAAGGAACATGGTCAGAAGCTGTTGTCAATTGACGAAGATGTTAAAGATAACCTTGAACACCTGGAAGAACTCAGACAGACCTTGGGAAAGGCCTGGGACGATCGCCGACAGAAGTTAACGCAAGTGCATCAGTTGCAGTTGTTCAAAGAGCAAGCTGATCAGGCGGACAGTTGGTTGGCGACGAAAGAGGCATTCCTTAATAATGACGATCTCGGTGACTCTCTATCAGGCGTCGAAACGCTGCTACGTAAGCACGAGGAATTCGAAAAGATGCTCGTGTCTCAGTTAGGACGTATCGAAGATCTTGAGAAGTTTGCCAATAACATCCTATTGCGGGAACATGCGGATGCGGACGTAATAAAACAGCGACTCGCTTCCGTTTGTGCTAGAAGGGACAAGTTGAAGAATAGCGCGACAGCTAGAAGAAAGAAACTTTTGGAGAGTCATCATTTACATCAGTTCCTCAGGAATATATACGAGGTGGAAGGTTGGCTACATCAGAAGCAGCAGGTAGCGAGCGATGAGAATTACAGAGACTCCTCGAACTTGCAGAGCAAAATCCAGAAACACGCCGCTTTCGAAAGTGAACTTATGGCGAACAAAGGTAGGATCGCAGCGATAGTAAACGAAGGTGAGGCTCTCATTGAGGAGAACCACTACGCTTCGAGGGAGATACAAGAACGTTTGGACGAACTGGAAGCGGAATGGCGTCTCTTGCAGGAGACCAGCGAGTTGAAAAAGAATCGGCTGAACGACGCGTATCAAGCCTTGCTGTTTGGTCGTACTCTGGACGAATTCGAAACATGGATGGACGAGGTGGAGACTCAGTTACAGTCGGAGGATCATGGCAAAGATCTTTCGAGCGTAGCAAATTTGTTGAAGAGACACACTAATTTGGAAAACGATGTGCTCGGTCACAACGAGGCGTGTGAATCCATTAAGGAGACTGCGACGAGTTTTCAGAAATCAAACCACTTCATGTGCGACGAGATTCAAGAAAGAGCGTTGGTTACGATCAACAGATATCACAGTCTTCAGGAACCGATGCAGATACGCAGAGACAACCTGGAGGACGCGAAGCTGCTACATCAGTTTGCGAGAGACGTCGAGGACGAGTTGCATTGGTTGTCGGAGAAAGAGCCATTAGCCGCTAGCAGTGATTTGGGAAGTTCTCTGACCACCGTTCAACGATTGCAAAAGAAACATCATGCCTTGGAAGCTGAACTGCTGTCCAGAGAGCCTGTAGTAGCTTCTCTGGTTAGTAGAGCAACTATAATGATCAGAAGTGGACATTTTGCGGCGGACAAGATCGAAAAATTATCTCAAGAATTGCAAGAGAAGTTATCGCATCTGCGAGATTTGGCAAGTGTCAGAAAGCTGAGATTACTCGACGCAGTGGAGTCGCAAATGGTAATTAAAATACTAATATATATATAAAATAAAGTGAAATTGAGAAAAACATTAAAAGTGAATGCATTGACGCGCTATATACAGAATTATATGAAAAAAAAGGAAAATGTTCCAGTAATTTTAACAATTTCAATACGCGATAGAAAAGTTACACACTTTTTTTTTTACGCACAAATTTGTTTTTATTTACAGTTTTATGCCGAAGCCGCAGAAGCTGAGCAGTGGATAAGAGAGAAGCATCCGCAACTGACATCAACCGATTACGGCAAGGACGAAGACTCTGTTCAGTCTCTGCTAAAGAAACTGGAAAGCATAGAACGTGACTTGTCTGGTTTCGAAAATACTATTGACAATCTGAAGAAGCTTTCGAAAGGTTTAGTCGAGCGGCATCACTTTGACAGCAAGAATATCGCGCACAAACAGGCAGATATTGAATTAAAGTTCCAAGAGTTACAGAAATTGAAGGAATATCGTTTGCAGAGATTATCGGAGAGCGAAAAGTTCTACAAATTTATTAGACAGGCGGATGAGGTGATCGAATGGATCGGAGATCAAACAACGGTAAGAGATGGCTAATATTTATATTTTCCATAAAAATTACATCAAAGTAAATTCATTATTAAATATTTCATGTAATAATTAAATACAGATTGCCGCCTCGGAGGATTACGGCCGCGACGTGGAGCATGTGGAATTGCTGATTCAGATATTCGATAATTTCCTAGCTGGATTAACGACCAGTGAAGGCCGAGTATTGGCTGTGCTTGACGAAGGGCAGAAGCTGATAGAGCAGAACAATCCCGAGAAAAATAAGATACTCTTAAAAATCGACGAGACGAAACAACAGTGGGAGGACTTGAAGGAATTGGCGCACGCGCGACAAGACGCGTTGGCAGGTGCCAAACAGGTTCACATGTTCGACAGAACAGCCGACGAGACCATCTCTTGGATACAGGAGAAGGAAACGGCTCTCAGCTCGGACGGTTACGGCCACGACTTGGAGACGATTCAGGCGTTAGTGAGGAAGCATCAGGGCTTTGAAACTGACCTAGCCGCTGTGAAAGAGCAAGTGGAGTGCCTGATGGAGGAGGCGTCCAGGCTGATCGAGCTGTTCCCCGACGCACGTGTGCACATCGACGTGAAGCATCAGGAAGCGGAAGCGGCCTGGGCTGATCTGTTGGAGAAAACAGCGCAGAGGCGAAGCAAACTGGCCCAAGCGGAACAGCTGCAGGCTTATCTGGGCGAGTACAGGGAACTGATGTCCTGGATCAACGAGATGGTGGCGAAGGTGACGGCGCCGGAATTGGCGCGAGACGTTCCTGGTGCCGAGGCGTTGATCTCCAGACACAACGAATACAAGTCGGAAATCGACACGCGCGAAGAGGCTTTCGAGAAGTTTTATCAGATCGGGCAGGAGCTGATTGAACAAGGACACTTTCTGGCGAAGGAAATCGAGGACAAAATATCGGTGTTACAGCAACGCCAGCAAATTCTGAAAGATACGTGGCAACAGAGAAGGCAGATTTACGAGCAGAATTTGGACACGCAGCAGTTCAAGAGAGACGCGGAAACTTTGGAGAATTGGATAGCCAGCAGAGAGCCAATGCTGCACGACGATAAGTTGGGAGAGAGTATATCGCAAGTGGAGGAGCTGATAAGGAAACACGAGGACTTCGAAAAGACCATAGAAGCTCAAGAGGAAAGATTCAGCGCGCTTAAGCGAATAACTATGGTAAATTTCCAATGTAATTTGATGAAACAAAAAGAAAACAAAACGTTAGCGGCGATATTGTCGAAGATTTGATACATGTATTATAATACTCGTAAGTTTAATATTGTGATTATCTTTGCAGCTGGAAAAAGCGTTCCAAAGGCAGCAACAGGCGGAAATGGCAGCGCGCCAAGCGGAGAAGGAGCGCGTGGAACGCGCGAGAATTGAGGAGCGAAAACGCAAGGAGGTTCAAAGAATAACGGAAGAGCGAAAACGCGAAGAGGAACGTAGGCGATTATTGGACAATTCTCATCGCGCGCAACACGACGAAGTCAACGGCTCCGTCGACGAGCACGAATCTGTGAACATGTAAGCAACAGCTTGTGATGATTCAGTTTAAGAATGTTGAAAACATTTTCAAATTGTAATAATTTTGTTTTATGCGAATGTTCGCTTCTCAGATTGTCTCCGCTGAAAGGCTCTTCCGAAACAGCAGAACCCGCAACATCTCAGAAGTCACACGGTATATCGCACGTATTTGGCGAAAAATTAAGACGAGGTGTGTGTACTCTCATTCAAAGAATGAGTTTTTTCTTCTGCGTTTATTTTGTAATGAAACAATTTTACAACGTTTGTGTTATTTGTAATATCGAATTGTTCGCAGCAACTTCGGATATCAAGAGAGCCGAAAGTATGAAGGTGGATACGAAGAAGCCAAAACGCACCCCGAGCTTCACGACCAGACGAAGAACGCAGAGCTTCAGGAAGCTGCAACGAATAGAGAACATGGACGCCTTGCGGCCGGTCGAAATTCAAGGTTATCTCGAACGAAAGCACGAGCTTCAGAGCGCGGGCAAAAAGGCAGCCGTTCGATCGTGGAAACAATATTACACTGGTATTTGACAAATTAATCAGTTATAGAGAGAAATTATATATAAACTCAATTTTCTCTATTTGAAAATATACAATTTCAGTGTTGTGCGGACAACTGCTGTGCTTCTTTAAAGACACCGAGGATTTCTCACTGAGCAAAGCGGCAACCGCCCCGATAACCATTTTCAATGCCATATGCGAGAAGGCGGACGATTATACGAAGAAGAAGAATGTATTCCGGCTGAAGTGCACGGATGGGTCGGAATTCTTATTTTTAGCACCGAGTCAAGAAGAGATGGAGGATTGGGTCAATAAAATCTCGTTCCACGCAAAACTGCCGCCGAGCTTGCAGCTTTTAAGTTACGACGAGTCTCAAAAGGTTTGCAATAAATATACTACATTCTATTATTTCCTCTCAGATTTTTAGACTGGATCATCTATAGCAAGAAATACTTCTCGCGTTATTTCTTTTAAATTATTTCAATATTTTATGAACAATTTACAGATTTGCGTGCGATCTGTACACACATATCTTCTATTCTTCAAATGTATTACAGGCGGGTTTGGAGAGGTTGCAGAATCCGGGACTGGAGCACGCGGACGATAACATGTCGACCGGCAGCAGCCGCGCTTCCACGCCCGAGATGGAGCGCAAGAATTCCGTGATCAGGCGCGATCCTACTTCGATAAATCAGCACTCGCCGAGCTCGGTGCAGATAGAGTTTCTTCAGATGCATCGGCAGAATCAGCAGCGACGCAACGACGCGCAGAACACGGAGTCGTTATTGGCGTCGCAGAGATTGGACCAGCCGCAGACACAGACGGAATTTCTGCAGATGCACAGGCAGCAACAGCTGCTCGCGCAGCAACAGCAGCTGATGCAACAGGAACAGCTGGCGGCTCAGCGGGATCAGTATCATCCGAATTCCGCGATGATGGGAAGCGACAAACCGCCCATACCGCCGCGAGGCGCTCCCCCACCTATCCCTATGCGAACACCCAGTTCTGAAAATATGATGCAGTATAGGCGCAATGGTAAGCGATGCTAATTTAACTTGTTTGCACCGTACGATACGATGTTGTACAATATACTTTTTTACATAATATAAAAATTAATATTCACATAGACGTGGAGCATATGCAACAAGGAAGGTCAAATGTTTACCAACGCAGCGCAACGTTAAATCACAACGGATCCGGACAGTATTCGCCGAACGAGCCACCACCGACGTGGCACCGACAAAGCAGCGTGGAACTTCCTCCGCAACATTCGCAAGGTATGTAACATTGTCATCTGTAATAGAAAAAAAAAAAAAAGAGCTTGGAGGGTTTTAGGAAAATTTTACTTGGAATTTATGGACAATTATACATGAACACACATTTAATCATCATTTTATAGAATATGCACCTCCATTGCCATCGACTGCCCCTCCGTCAACCAGAATACCACAATGGAATACTCCTCATGATTCTGGTCAGTCATTACAGAGCGTTCATATTCCACAATTTACAGAAAGCTCAGGAGTGCAAAATCTGCATGTAACCATTTTACATTCACACACTTTTTATTGTCAGAGCTCATTCACGTTTTGCATGATTGATCGGACATCTTCCTATGAATCCACCAAACTGCTTGATAACAAACATGACGTGCACAAGATTAAAATTTTATCGCATCTACGATCTAATCGAGATGTTGACATACCGTTTAAGATTAATGATCAATAATTTCTAAAAAAACACTTTAAAAAAATTAGGAGATTACTAACGGATTTTCCTCGCTTTAATTAAAAACACTTTAAGTATAAAACTTTTTACACATATTACACATTTGCCTGAGCTGTGTTACATCCGCACTTTGATTTTCTAACAGATACTAACTCTGCAAGTGACTGATGGCAATTAAAACATTGTAAATATTACCTATTTGGTGTACGACAACCAGTTGTCACGGCTGTGAACTTTGTAACTTAATGCGTTACGTAAATTAGTGACATCAGTTTGATGGAATAAAAATTTGCATTTTTTTCGTTTGTTACAGCATATGGAAATATACCAGTAAACACCAGACAGGTAAATTACTTATTTACCTGTATTATCGCGTTACAATATGCCAGTGCACATCTGTTCTGTTTCCTTTATTTCTCGTTCGAAACAAACAACAAAGGTTACATTTTGTTCCAGGGTATGCAACAACAAAATAATACTTTCTCTGGCAGACCAGCATCGTTGCCACCTTATGTCGCTCCTCCATCGGCTTCGCAATCATCTTCTCCGAACATCACAGTGGACAGTAGAAGAGCGTCGGAAAGCGGTTCGGAAAGCGAACAAAGCTCGGGCAGCAATCGAAAGGATCGCGATTACAAGCGGAGTTCTGTGTTAAGCAATCTATTTGGAAGACGTAAGAAACCTTCTCAATCGTAACTCTATGATTGCGTTAGAGCTGATGATTCCCGTGCGGTCGAACTTTGTTGTATAATGAACAAAAACGAAATCTTCTTGGACGTATCATCCAAGATTTATCACAAAGCATATTTTTGCAGTACATCGATAGTAACTTATTTCTTGCGAGTCCTGTGTAGTAATTTCACATTTACAATTTGTAAGTTTTTTTTTTTATATCGATTTATTACGATACACATATTGCATTTTAATATCTAGCAGATTTTAAGGATATTCGCAATTTATTACTTTGTTAATATAAAACCGCATTAATTTCTACTTGTAAAAAGATTTAAAATTTATATTCTCCGTAGAGAAATTAATGATCTTCCTCGATAATGTAGAGTTACTTTCTCATTTAAATTCTCCGAAGATATTGCGAGAATTATTCGGAAATGTACCTCGCGCCTGTGTCAAATCACCGACATTTTAACTGGATTTATGAAACTATCGCAACGAACAACGACGTTTCTGTAAAAAAAAAACAAAAGAAAAGCGATGAAAAGAGTTCGTTTGAGATGTACCTGACTGTAAGAACAATATCAAATGTAAAATGGCTTCTTATTTTCGGAAATTATATTTTTTTTTATTTGTTTTTTTTTTTTTAAGCTAGGGAGCGAAGAAAGAGAGAGAAAGAGAGACGTTGATATGCCAGATGAGCGTAATGTTAAAATTGTAAATGTCATAATATATATATATATATTGCAAATACATTATATATTTAAAGACCCACATATGGGGGGACCAATAATTTTTTTAATATCTAGATGATACCAGAGAAATATGTAAACGTATATTTTGATGATCAAGATAAAAGTATATATTTCTAAAGCGTTTGTTGTACCATTTTTGCGGCAATGGTTACGCGAAAAAAAATGTAAAGTGTATTTAAAATACAATATAAAGAAATGTGTACTATGGGGGCGTATCATTGCCCCCTCCCCGCAAGTAGTTATTAAGAAAGAGAAGGAGAGAAGGTCAAAATATATAATATTATGTAAACACAAAAACACGCTCATTTTGATGTATACTCATGATTTTCCTACATATTATACATCTTTTTATTGTCCTTAATTGTCCGACGATTGCGCGGGAATAGATCACACGATTTACAACATGTCAAAACTTCCGAACACGATCTCGTATTTACGCTTCCTGCAATTAAAGACGACGGAAGAAGAACGCGCGTCTTTTCGTAAGCGCAGACACGAGCAATACATATATATACGTGCATGAGCTTGACATTCGGCCCTTTTTAGATTTTGGGCAACTGCCATTGGAGATTGCGATCGCGCCCAGCTACAGTGTTTAAAATCTCGGCTGGCGAGACTAACGCGACTATGCCGCGAATCTCAACACCTTCGCGACAATCAGTTCGCCGCCGACGAGCGCCAAGTGCGCACTTGCGATCATGTCTTTTCGCGATTCCTCCGGAGTTGTGCGGACCTCGCTCGTTGTCCATCGCGAAGTTCTCGCCTCGCGATCTTCAGGTGCGCAATCCGCTTCGAGAATCGAAAAGAATCGAGGATGCTTTTGAAAACTATTCTGAACGGTTCGCTCTTGAAAAAGCAAGAGATCGCGAAACTGCAGAAAAACTTCTCGCAAAGATTACAAATAAAAAATGAAAGATTGTACGTGGAATGCAAATGACGATGATTCTCCACCGCTGAACTGTAATTTCTCGAATCGTATATTGTTGTTTCGACATAATATATTAATGAAACGTTAGAAAACCGGTAGCTCTGTTCATCAATCAGCACGTTTTCAGCTTTACATTAAGTTAAAAAAAGAAAAAAAAATACACTGTGCTATATAGAAGAGATAAAATCCTTTACAAAAGATCGTTTGTTTCTACTGCTCGAGTGAGGAGAAAATTAAAGAAAACTATTATTATATCGCATATAAGAAGTTATTAATAATGCAAAAGGAGCTGTGACGCGCGTGTCGATTTATCACAACCGCTAACGAGGACTTCGAATTAACTTTTGGTGACGTGTATTTCATAACATATATTTCTCAAAAATTGGCTGATGCTCCAGCCAGCCCTGATTAAATTATATAACAAGAAGGAGAAAGAGAGAGAGAGAGAGATAGAGATGTCGGCGGTTAATTAATTTTTATAAGTCGACCGCAAAAGTGACCGCGTATATTAGATACTCGTTGATGCATACGATGAAAAATGGGTTTGTGCAAGGAAGAGATAACAAGAGTGTGCTAATTATAATGGACAAAGCATGCTGATACGGTAAGTCAAATGTCAACATCGTCCGATTTATCAGTGTATTCTTCAACGTTGAATGATGACACTGGAATGTGGACATAGAAAAATTGTGACAGAATATATTAAAACTAATGTCTATGTAAATATTAAAAATATAATAATTAAGTATTTAATATTTAATATACACATATTAAATAATTAAATATGAAAAATGTAATAATTTAACAATTTGAAAGACATTTAAGTAATTCTTGGCAAAGATATTGTATGGAAATTCGCAATTGAAGCGTGACAAAGTTCGAATATAACGGCGCGTAATAAGATGAGGAGGTCGAGCGCGCAAAAGATGAATAAAAACGTACTTACGCAGCGAGGCTTCAAAGTGAAACTTTGTTTATATGATAATTTACGCGCCTCGCTTCCGCGATAAATTAATGTTTACGAGGGTGTTTGCTTCGGTACACATTTATTACTCAAGTGACATTGTTGCTCGTTGGTGCGCGCGACTAAGGGCTCGGACGTAACGAAAGATACGAAAACTAATGTGTCGGGAGCATAAAGATTTTAGATTTCGGTTGTATTTCGACATACGGAGAGAAACTAAATGTCTCGCAAATTTGCGGTAAATGATGATCTTTTTGTTTGTTTTTCAATTCCTATGATGAAATCAGGCAACGAACTTCTTCGTGAACACACGGTAAAGCGTTCGCGTCCCGAGGATGATCCACTCGTTGATCAGGAATTGTGAATTACCGGCGCGCACGAAAGATTCCCCTCTCCTTCCTAAAAGAAATTCTAAAATTTGCACTTTACTACATACGTATATACAATGACCGTGGTTTCTGTCGGGCGATATTTTCGGTAAGGTCGTGTGAAAATATAGTTCGATCGAGACGATTGTCAGACACGTCGACGACGACGACGACGTTTCCACGTAACGCGCGTGCATTATTAACGGCGTCATCATATTAGCGATGAGCGAATACCTGTTGTTCTCGATTACGACACAAATGACTAAGAGAACGAAGCTGTTACACCGGAGAGATGTCCATGCTCCGTGTATAGTGCGGATCTCGAGTCCGAATTCGAAGCAATGTTTTTTTTTTTTTTAATAAACGGCCAAAGGATACCACGACGTAACATTAATTATTAATTAATGATTTTTTCAATTCTCCTATTTTAATAATTTTTTATTTAATTAAAAGTGACGTTATACATGTGAAACTTTTGCAATTTTAAAATTATCTCTAGACACACACGCGTTCGAGAGGGTCTCAAAAGTTAAACGATAATAACTAAAATGTGCCAAACACGCGCGAAGGCTGAGTGTCTGTTTTGGCCGCACTTCGAAACAAATCTTCCGAAGAGATGTATCGATCTTTCAAAAGCGCCGCGAAGATCGCTCGCGGAAATCTCTTCTCATGCAAATTGTGCATTGTGCACCCAGACACTTCTCGGTTGCTTCGACCGTTCCTAAAGTTATATTTACCGTCGTCGTCGCCGTCGTTACTGGCGCGATTCCCGAAAGACATTATTTTTTTTTTTTTACCACACCAGACATATTTATATTCACGTGCGATTTTCCCACACCCGGAGAAAAAGGCGCGGACCGACGCAGGCATATTTCTCGGATTCGTCACGTCTTCTCTTCGCGTCCCGATGACGTCCCGCTTGTGATGACGCCCGATTGTTTTTATATAAACGTCATTGTTGCAATCGTCAGACAACCGTCGTTCATATAGTTATACGACAGAGTATAATTTTTAAATAACTAAGTAAATAAATTTCTCTCACACGCGCCTAACAACATTTTCTTCTCTGAAATACGCGATTTGAGAAAACTCGGATGTACGCACAATCGCGGAGTAATTTTTGATCTCAGGTTTCATAGGCGAGAGAATCTCTGGAAGTATGAGTGACAACGTGCTCGCGAGCACGTCGTTCTCGAAAAGAAACTGTGCTCTTGAATGGGTGAAAGATGACGGTCTCTTATCAATACGAGGTCGCGAGTTCGACCAGCGGCGGATTCACCAGGCTTCTGCTTATGTGGCGCGGTTCTCTCTACAAGCTCATCTACAGAGAACTTTTGCTTTATTTGATTCTCTTCGGCGCACTGTCCGCGCTCTATCGCCACGCCTTCACCCCCGCTCAGAAAAGGTGCGCAAAGATGTTTTCCATTCTGCTTTTTTTTTTATAGATATAAAAACATTTTATTATTCCCAAGTTATTTTCAATGAAATGTTGTCCTTATTCGAAATTTTACACATACAACGTTGCAACACACATTGCAGGGAGTTCGAGCATGTAGTCGTCTATTGCGACACCCTGATCAAACTGATTCCGCTGAGTTTCGTGCTCGGATTTTACGTGTCTTACGTGGCGCAGAGATGGTGGAAGCAATACAAGGCAATACCGTGGCCCGATAAGTACGTTTAGATAAATGTGATAATAATTTAATAGAAATATATATTTTTTTTTATTCATTTCCCTCGCGTATGTAGTTGATTACGATCTGTATGTAATTTCGATAAGTATTTGTTTCCCCATTTTCTTCCTTGCAGAGTGATGCATCTCGTGGCTCTCTACGTCACCGGAAACGACGAGTACAGTCGGATGCTACGCAGGGCCCTGATGCGTTACTTGAATCTCTCCCTGATACTCGTTCTGCGTTCCATCAGTTCGGCGGTGAAGAGACGATTTCCCACTCTCGACCACGTCGTCGATTCCGGTAAATCGACTATACCGCAACGAATCGCCGTCGTGGCGGCGATGTAAAAAAAAAAATTATTTAACGAGTGTGTTACCGCTATGCAGGCTTCATGACCACGCTGGAGCTCGAATTGTACCAGTCGGTGCCGAGTGAGGAGTTTAACACCTATTGGATACCGTGCACGTGGTTCATTAATCTTCTCAAGGAGGCACGTAAGAACCACAGGTTGCCCGATGCGCAGGGCCTAAAGCTAATCATGGAGGTGCGAGTAAACTTTCCCCTGATGCTTTTTTTCTCTATCTTCGTACCTTCGATCCCGATGTAATTTCTCTAGATTTGTTTCTTCTGGCGGAATGTTTTTTTTTTTTTTTCAATTATTGTGTCACCGGAGACGGAAAGAATTACAGCCGGTCGTTCGGTACGCGCAATTGTCGATAGACGCGGAAGAGAACGATATGAAATTTTACGAGCGGCTGTTGTTAATCCACCACACGAATCGATAATACACACGAGAACACAAAGGAAACAATCGTAAAAACCGTCTATCAACGGTGATTTTATTCTCTCTGATTAGGCACGTACGTCGGCACGAATGTGTCTTGAGATTGAATTTTTCAAAGATAACAGTTTTTCGTTCAGCATTTTCTCAACGTGTTTTGCGAAGGCGTATAAATTAAACAGCAATCGCAAAACAGGCAGATCAAAAACGACACACAAATTTTGTTTCGTTAATTTTATTGTTTTTTGTAATTAAAGTTTTTTTCACCCCTTTTTCCTCCTTAATATTATTACCGAAATCAATGAAATCAATAACTTTGTTCCCAGCAGAAATTGACAATTGAAACGAAACTTAAAAAAAACTTGAAAATTAAATTACAAATTGCATATTTTATTTAGCTTAAAAAAAGAACAAATGCTGTAGATATTAGATAGCAATTAAAATACCTGAGCCACGTTTAGTTTCTTTACTTGCCTACTGTTTGTAGATTGATTGAAGTTTTAGACTCGTCAATGAAGCTCGATTTGCAGGAGTTTAACGAATTCCGGACTAAATGCGGTCTCTTGTGGAGCTACGACTGGGTGTCGATCCCATTGGTGTACACCCAAGTTGTGACGCTCGCCACTTACAGTTTCTTTGCGGTCGCCCTGATCGGCCGGCAGTACATCGACGGCGTCGAAAAGCAATTCCAATTGAAAATAGACAAGTACGTGCCAATCTTCACGATTCTGCAATTCTTCTTCTTTATGGGATTGCTGAAGGTAGCCGAACAACTGATAAATCCCTTCGGCGACGACGACGAGGATTTTGAGCTGAACTGGCTGATCGATCGTCATACCAAGGTACGGAAACGATATCTAAGATAAATGTTCTCATGATCAGAAATTTATTATAAATTTATTATGTAATTTGTTACGTAATGTTTTGAAATCGATTTTTTGATTGTTCTATTGTTTTGTTTATTTCACAATGGTAATACTTACAAACAAAGGTGTCATATCTTGGAGTGGACATACTGATGAACCGTTGTCCGCCGCTCGTCAAAGACATCTTCTACGATTCCGAGAACATAAGTCTGCCGTATACGGAAGCGGCTGCGGCGTACAAGAAGAAGACCTATCGCGGTAGCGTGGCGAACATGATGTTAGTAGTAGTTAATCTTTGTGTACATACAGTTTAGAATAAACAAATCTACTAAATTTGACACAAATAACATTAAATCTATGTATAGCAAAATTTTCGTTTCTGAAGATGATTTTACACTTTTTTTTACGCGATATACAAGAAACAATTTCGCACGGTCAAAAGGTTTAAGATTGCGCGAAACAAAAATGATCAGGTTTGATTTACGATGTAACCGATTTTTCAGGGTACCCGAAGAGAAACAGGGAATGTTCCTGCCCGGTATTTTAGAAGAGGAAGAAGAATCCTCGAAGGACACTCTACGCGCTTCTGCCATAAATTTAACGAACCTGAGCGAGAGCCCGACGAGCGAAATGCGGTAAGATTGTAATTGCAATCGAGTTTCGACGTACTTGATCAATTTTTTCTATCTGTAATATGCAGCTTAAAAACAAAAAACAGCGATATCTAATATATTATATTGTTTTTAACACCAGAACACAATCAGAGTTTCTCTCATTTTGCCACATCCGTGAATTTGACGTGATAATTGAAAAAGCGTTTCATTCGTTATTATTTTTAATTTCTTTATCATTTGAATAGTAAGTTAGTAATAAGTAATTAACAAAGAAGCTTAAAAGCTACAAAGATTTGTAACACTTCATATATTTATTTTTTTTTCATGTTAATATAAAAGCACGCAGACCATTTCTCGCAAATAGATTACATTTCTGAACTTTCTTCTTTTGATGAAGTCTATTAAAAGAGATGCGATGCGACAAGAACTCTATTAAGTTAGACGCGTTTGTTCCAGCCAGATCAGCAGCTCCCCTGTGGCATCTGCGAGGATGGCTTTCGATTGTCCCGAAACAATTGTACAGTTGGATGGCCAAGAACAACCGCAGGAACAACGGCACACGATAGCCGAGGCCGTTAAAAAGTTTTCGTCCTTGGCGAAGAAAGGCTCGGGATCCCGTGCCGACTTGCGGAAACCCTTCTTCCCGGTTCAATCGAAATCACCCAAGACGATGTTACGACCCTGGCCGAGCGCGACGAACATCTCTTGTTCGAGTGTCGCGTCGACGTTTCCCACGTCAGCCGACTCTTCGCCAGGGTTCTTCGAAACCGGTTGTGTCTGGAAGAAAGATTCAATCACGAGCTTGTATCGCCGATCATCCGTCGAGCATTCGGAAGGACGTCCTAGCGTTTCGTCGCGCGGCGAAAAAAGTCATGATGGTGTTGTCAATTCGGCGTTCACCGGTGAGAAAATGAACGACGTGCCGGACATCTGCGACTGCGACGACGAAGAACACAATGGTCCTACGGAATTTAACCCTTCGCATCAGTGTCAGTGTAGACAGATCTTGGATCAACACTTGCTAACCCCGGAAACAATCGATTTGTCCGCGGTCATTGGTTGCGAACCGAGTCGTTCAAGAACTGCCAGTTGCTCGAAATATTTGACACCTAAAGGAGACGATTTCCGAAAGAAGAAGAGTTTTCAGTGGCGGTCGAAAATATCCAAACCGTTGAAGTTCCGCAGAAGAACCACCGACAGCATACCAACCGTGATCACAGTCCTGAGCCACACCAAGAGCACGCCAGATCTGAGAGATTTGAACGAGCAGGCGAAGACCGCGCAAAGTGAAGCGACTACTATAGATACTTTTCGCACGCAAGAAAACGACACGAAGTTGTGAATGATGTATTTGAGTTGTTTGTGAATATTTTTGTGTAAATAATGTACATATTGTAGAGAAAATGTTCCAGAGTTGTATTATGCACAAAACATAAAATATATCTATAAATATATAATAATATAGTTTATTTGAATAATTTAGTAAACTTGTAAACTTTATTGCAATATGTTTGATATTATATCCATTGTATATCTTAGTTCTTCCTTTATTACGTGACATGAAGATTCCCGTCAACGGTCATATCACAAATAGAATTAATCCGTTTGATATTATGAACTGTTTGAAGTAATATTACCGTATATAATTTTCTTTCTCACGATTCTCACGATTTTTTTTAATGCTGTGCTGGTACCAAAAAAATTTATACGCGAAAATCGATGGATTGCAGACCGAATAGTAATCTAAAATTTATTTCTGGATTGGCGTGCTTTTTCTGATAATGTTTCTAGTTTATCTCGACAGATGTGTGTAGAGTATAGGTTTCGTTTAATTATTTTAGGTAGAAAGAAAATAGGTGAAATAAGAAGTACGAGCCAGTTTTGTACAAGTATATTTATTTTTCGGCTTATATGGAGTAAACGAGACACCAAGAAAAGAATGATATTCAATGATGGTTTCAAAAAATGTATTTTACAATGTTTATAAAAATTTAAACATTAAAAACTTTGCAACTTATCGGGCATCGTTTCTTATACGTTCCGGCGAACCGTTGTGGAAACGTTTGTGCAACTTACGATGCTATGTGGGTAGTGTAACTTCACGATTCTAGTGTAGAATTGTACACTACTAAAATGTGCATATAAGACAACTTGTTGATAGTAATTCACAATTCTTTATCTAAATGGCTTATTTTTTTAGGAAAAAAAGTTTAATTGATTCCCCTCAGGATTACACTATTTTTCAACATTCCACTTCTATCCACGATCCATTCAAGCTGATTTGGAAACCCGATTTCAAGTCGATAAACTCGACTTGAAAAAGACCGACCTATCCAACCGGAAAAATTGAGAAATTCTAAATCTTTTTAAATATTCTATCCAACAGCTAATCAACACGCTTAAAAACTTTGTCGTACGACAAATGTAATATTAGCCTTACACGTACTGGTAAAACCGTTTTAATAAAAACCGTTTTAGTAAAAATGTCCGTTTACAGGACATCTAAGTCCGGTTTTTACTAAAACTAGTCACTGATTAAAAACAATAAGCATACATGTGATTATTTACTTCAAAACAATCCTATAGAGATACGCGCGACGTCAATACGATTCTTTTTTCTAATCTAACGTAATTCAAGCTATCGTCTTGATGCCTATTTTTATCGTGCTGAACAAATTGAGCAAACAATAGTTTGTAAGGAAAGTTGCATGTTGGTTGGCACGTTGTATATTCGATCATAAAAGTTTACATTCTGAAAAACCTTTCAATTTCAAGAGTCAGTGTGATTAGATCTTGATTGATTCAATTGGTTAATTAACTCAATCAGTTGTGCAAGAATAATCAATTGTAACTGTTGTCAATTCTGCAAATTCAAAGTTTGTCAGAATTGATCGCACTCGTTCTAAATTAGCACAGATTACGTAGGATTATATACACTGCAGAATGCGAAGCAATCAATTGGTTTCAAGAAAAAAAAAAAGATCTTTTCTCTTCTTTATGCACTGGTTTACTCTAAGCTATCAACATAAGACCTTGATCGAACATAAGACCTTGTGTGTTTGGCTATAACTGACAGTATTTAAAAGTCTAGAACAGTAGTTTCTGATCCAGAATTGTGGGTCCACTGAAGTTGAAACTTGAAATTCGAAACTTATGTCTAGACAATATAGACTGATTTGTAAGAGCCTTCGAGCTACTAAAACAAGTCAAATCAAGAATCTATAGATTTTCATTGCTGCCAACAATAACTGAACAAGGCCTAAATAAAAAAGATTCGTAGATGAAGAACTCTCTTTCCTCTATTGTGTACCGATTCAGTGATAGTCAGTGTAATATAATACACAAAATTAAATACTGTTTTATAAACTGTTTTAATATCTGTATCAAATTTTCAAATGTTTACATCAAATATCTATATCAAACATCTATATCAAATTTTAAAATGTGTTGAATATAACAATAAAAGTTGAAATAAACAAAAAATATACAGACTAACGTTCTTTTTGTTATTAAAACAATGCATCAGTTTGCTTCCAATAACAACAGTAAATTAAAAACAAAGGTTTTAAAAATGTTTTGTTTTTTTTACACTACTGTCAATATATTTCAGATAATATAAATACATGAGTATACACAACAATAATGGAAAATAATAAAAAAACCCGGTAAAAAATTTTTCATATATAATTATATACATTTATATACAAATTAACATTATTATATCTAATTATGCAAATTTATATGCCGAAT
>QVOA01021434.1:0-54190 GCA_014825685.1 Pseudomyrmex cubaensis
TTTGAGATTGGAGATGAGATCTGAGATCTGAGATCTGAGATCTGAGATCTGAGATCTGAGATCTGAGAGACGACTATGAATTCGGGCCTCAGGTTTCTCTCTGGTTGCGTGGATACGTAGCATATATATGTCGCGCAATCTTTACCTAATTAAATAAACTGTGCGCGTTCAGCGCGTCAATGTATCACGCGACAGTACGTCGCAGGTGACACAGGATTCATTGTGAAGCACGATATGCAACCGACCTGACCTGACGTCGCCATCGCATTGTCAGGTTCCAATTCAGGTTAGAAACGTGAGGGTTGCATCATGTACTTTTCTGAGGACCAAACATCCGGCAACGATCAAAACAACGCGCTGCCACAATTTTCCGAATTGCGTTCAACACTCTCTCTGGCAGATTATACTAATGATGGAAACATGCAGATGCAAACAGCGGATACTACCGCCTACACGATAGGTTTAAGTCAGAAACAGGTAACTTTTCAGATCTGGTGTGTTTACGATCGCTGCCTGCTCAGAGAAAACAATTAACGCAATAAATGTAATAAATTTTTTTGATTTTTTTTTTTTTGTCATATGCGAACTATATTTTCTCGTCTGGTTTTTAAGTCTTGTTTCCTTAACTTCTTGTTTTTTTCTAGCTAAATTCGCCTAATAAGAATACAGCATCTTTATGGTCGGATGCCATATTGCAATTAATGAACAGCCCAATAATGAACATTCCAACTTGCAGTCAAAATAATTCAATTCTTGGCATACAAGCTAATAATTTGCCCACAAGTATTATTAATAATACATATTTGCCTTCCACATCACAAGCAGATATAACAAAGCAGGATCTCTGTTACGAGCATAAGGAACAGGAAGAATTGGATAAGGTAAGTCTTGTTTTCCTCTTTTGAGGATTTTCTATTATTGAAAATAAACAAGTTATGCTTTTAAATGACTTGTAAATGATTTGATTTTGCAAAGGATGTAGTTTATATGTTTTGTGTATTTATCTTATCATGAATTCAAATTTTTATTTGCAGCAAAAAGGCTTAACTGAGATATTTCAGAAATTGCAAGCTGCTGGTATAAGTTCATCTTGGCAGCAGCTGATCAGACCACAGATAGAGCAAATAAAAAAGGAAAAGGAACAAGAAAAACCAGAAAACATGCAAAATAATATCTTAAATATACCAATGGTATTTAGAAATACTCAACTGCAAAGTAGTAACAATTTCTGCAACTCGGATCACTTGGCTATTAACACTGATAACTTGAACATGCAGCTGATAAATGAGCAGCAAGAAAATGAGAGCAATGTGCAAACCGTCCTCAAGGTAGAACAACAAGTACAAACTGACTTTCCGACCGAGAAAAAACCAAGATTCCGTGCAAAGCTCGATGTCAAAATCAGTGTTAGCAGTGATGGGACTGTATTTTACTGTTGTCCTGAATGCGCTTTCAGACTTCAAGACAAGACAGAGATGGAACAACATATACAAACTCACTTACAGGTGTATATTTTGTGATATATTGTGTGTATTGTGTGTGTCCGTCATATTATCTTCCATATAATCGTGGATTTCGAAAGATCTTTAAGATATTTAAAATTTTAATTAATAAATTGATTTTAGGAACGAAAGTATCCATGCACGCATTGTGATGCCAAATTAAAAAGAAAGGAGCATCTCGACCAACATATGCGCGGTCATTCAGACGATAGGCCCTTCAAATGCAATTTATGCCCCAAGGCGTTTAAGAGGAACGAGCATCTGACGAGACACAGAAGCATCCATTCCGGCAACAAGAACTTTTTTTGTCAAATATGTAACAAGGGATTCTCACGCAAGGATCACTTGAACAAGCATCAACAAACGCATTTGGGTACTCGGAAAAAAAAAGAGAACTCTTATTTTGTCGATCAGAAAGAGATGATGAAAGTATTGGACAAAAGTACTAACAGTGCGCCGATGACCAAGCAAGAAGTAAGTCTTATCCTACCGGATGATTACTTAAAGCAAAGCTTCATACAGCAAATTCAAAAAGATCCGAACCTGTTGCAAACGTTCACCACTTTGAAGCAGGCAATGAGAGAAAATGCGCTTCAGCAAGCACAGGGTATTAATTTTAATGAATTGATGTCTCATAACACAAGACATCTAACATAGTCTTAGTCGTATAATGAAGGCACCTTATGCGCGGCGGAGAGCGGTCGCAAGTAGACAATTTTCAATTTACAAATTCATATTTTGACACAGAATGTGGCTACATTAATGTATATCTTTATAGTTTGCGACTATCAGGAAACTTCAGTAAGAGATACGTTTGTGTATCTAGTTTGATTTATAACGCATAAGGGGATGTGTAGATACTTTATCTTTTTTAAGGTATTTCTAGTCCATTGCCGTTTTGAAGAATTCGTCGTTTGTGTTTCATCTCCATAGTCGTTCACTTTTCACTCTCAGATTATTCATTTTCTTCATTTTATCTCAATTTCACTTTTTAAGCACGTTCACGCCGGCTTCATTACATCGAAAAAAAAAATTACATTAATTACATTTATATATTTTTACATTTATTTAATCATTTTTTTATTTATATGAAATTTATGTGAATTACATGAAGTCACTTTTTCAACATCAACATATAAAGTCATACATCTTTTAACAAAATTTATGTTCGCGCATATGTTGATCGAGATGCTCTTTTTTTTTTAATTTGGCATCACATTGCGTGCACGGATATTTTCGTTCCTGAAATCAATTTTTTAAATATCTTAAATAATCCGACACAAACGTACGAATACTTGACATACGGCACTCCTGATCTACCGGTAGATCAAACCGATGTGAACGTGTTAAAGGCTGATTTATATGATACTGGATAGAAAGATTCCATCGTTGATACTCAGAAATAAGATGAATTTATTATTACATTTTTACAATTTTCTTTGCCACAAAATATTTTGAAATAAGAACACGTGGAATGGAAAACGCGCTCACAGGTGTCACGGCTTTTGCACACAGGAATTACATATCTATTGTTTTCAACAAAGCGGCCGATTCGAACATCGCACGATCCGCCAACACGTTGTCCTGTGTGCAGGAGACATTACAATCGCATGTCGGGTTAACAAATTTTGCCATTATTTTTTAACGTAATTCTTCTGTTTATAGATATGAAAAGAGAAAAAGATCGGTGGACGCTCGCATGCATTGTGATTGGAGAATTTGTAATAAAATGTTCCCATACATGTGTGTCGCGCGTTACATGTACGCGAGCGTGTATTTGTCTATGTATGTGTTCGTTATAAATATAAGAATTGTAGACGGCACTAATTAAAGCTGAGACGTGGATGATTGCCATGCCACACAACAAAACCAAAGACTTTACACAAGTGTGTAAAATAGCAGTATTCTAGTTTATTTTTGTTGGAGCTTTTTTTCTGAATTTTTCGTAAGTCTCACAGTTTTGAACTAATAATTTAATTTTTTATCAAATGACGAATTTGGATATAGAAATAAAAGAAGCGATAATATGTTGTACATTTTCTTTTAAATGCGCATAAGTCGATGATTTTTCACCATTGATCTTAATTCACGAGATAATGAGACGTTTTACATGATGAATCGAAAGACGCAATAACGTCTTACGCCATATACGTGACAAGATAAATATTATTAATAATCATGAGACAGTATTGTGCGATGTTTTTTCAAAATGTGCATTATAAGACTCCGTCGTGCATTTACTCAAAATGTCATTCAAGTTGTTACTGTATAGTAATAATAACAAAAAAAATGCGACATGTATAAATGAGACATGTATTTTTCAAATCGAAATATTTTTGAATAAAACATCTGTAATACAAAAGACTACTTCAATCACGCTTCTCAACTCAACCGTAAGAAAATACCGTTGTAGTCTTACATAATGTTATGTAACGAAATAACTTAAACTCAGTACGGAAATATGTTCGGCTGAACTTTGTGTGTGTCTCTCGACAATAAACTGTGCGCTTTACACGAGAATGAACTTGATCACGAAAAAACCTCGAAATTAACGATTTATCAGTGTGAAGGGAACGGTCTTCTATTTCCCACAAACAACGCCCGTCAATTTCGCATAAATACCGGAAGTAAGGCTAAAGAAGGACCCGAGCCATTCGGCCAAATGGTTACCCAATGTCGTCGGTCTGGATGTCGCGATTTCCACTTCATTTTTGTCATCTAATTCATCTTGCAGCTCTAATTGACCTAAGGGTTCAATATCGTTGAACAAGTCGTCGTTAAACAGCGTTTTTATTTTGTTAGGACTCTTTTCGCTAGAGCTCGTGTTCTTCATCGCGTTTATTTTGATCGTCGATTTTACCTCGGTTGAATTATTCTCGAAACTGCTTGAATTTGTCTTATTCTCGCGATTTTGCAACATGGACAATGACTTCACTTGATCAAACAAAGTGTTATTAGGATATTTGAGATTCGTGAAATTATCTGTCTTTGTCGTGTCGGTCCAGATGATTCTCAGAGATTGCAGATCAGGATTCGGCGCGCCCTTCCTCAGAATCTTCTCTATATAGCTGGTATTGTCAGGTTGATGGAAAACAAAGTTATATGTTGCGCGTAGTTTTCCGAAAAACTTCTCCAAGGGTTTTGTGGCGTTACTTAATTGTTTCTGATACGCCACTAGACCTTCCACTGGGAACAACTTAGTTATCTGCGGCTTTGATTGCACTCTCATAACAAAGAGCTGTGAAAGATATGAATTTATATGTGATGTTTAGAGCTATAGTATAAAATCTCTTTATCATTGTTTTAGTTAAATCAAGCTTACTTATAAAAAAAATGTCATTTGCTTTTTAAAAATATAGGTTTTTTAATTTTTAGATAAAAATCAGAAAGTTCTTCAACGGTTGAATGAACATTTTCCGTAAAATGAATTTTACCGAATGTGACGTAATATGTCGCACACAGGTGATACAACCATAATCGTATGTTGCCACACTCCGTTGCTACTCACTGAATCTACTAATGTCGTATGGTAGAGAAAGAGGAAGAGAGAGAGTTTCATTTTTCATAAAAATTACAAGTTACTTCAGTAATTATGGTAGAAATTAGTAATTTTTACGCTCTGATTAAGAGCAGCGTTATTCTGCAGAAAATTTGTCATCACTAGACACGGAAATGATTATGTTAAACTTTTTGATAAAAAGCTTAAATTTAAACTTTATTTAAGAATATAAATTTTTGTAGACACCAGTATAAATTAATGTAAATTACATGAAAAAAATTTATATAATTTCTTGCACTTTTAACGCCACAGTTATGACTGATGTATTATTTAAAAACTACTTTTAAAATGTTTTAATTTTGCAAGTAATTCATATCGTCAAAAAACAAATAACTATTGAGACAATTAGAAAAAGATGTCAGTGAAACATTAGAATAGAAAGTCTGACTGTATAATGAGTTGTATTATATGAATTATTAATGTGAAAAACTTACGCAAAGAAGGCAGTATCTTAAGAACTTCATACTTTTTTCGATATGATAATTTATTGGACTTCTTCAGTTGTTCTGTGCGATCGACTGAAGGTCCCCTTCGATTTCAAAACTCCTTTATACTTTCATGCGCCTGCAAGAGCGTAAGTGTGCACCACGATTGATTGGCTTTCATGGGTTATATTGTCTTTCGCTTGCGTCTCTGTGCGAGAGAACCACCAACAGTTGCTCAACGGAATTGACAGTCGTGGCACGCATGGCTTGCTTCGTGGCCTCTTCGTTGAAACGATATTAGTCCCCGATTTTTACGGCGGGTCAAGGCGTCGCAGAAAGTTGACAGACGAATTTTGAACATTGGGAGAAAATCAAACACGTGTTAGATGTGTGATTTTTCGCTTTTTCGATCGATCATGTGTGATCATCGAAATGCGTGATTTATTTGACAAAAACGGCACATCTTCAGATAATAGAATGTACACGAGAGTAAAATATATATATATATATATTCATACAGTGTAAATTTACAATAAGAACCGGGCGTAAAACGGCAAGTTCATTACGTTTACCTATGGATCACTGGCGGTCATTAATACAATTTGTTTTCTAATAGTTTAAATTCTTTTGTACAAGATCACGGCCTAGTTATATGTATTATTGTTAAAAAATCTGACCTTGCATTTTACGTTCGAACACTTAGATTATCATTATTGAAGGAAAGAAAAGGAAACACGCTTGCGCGTCTTTCCACGAAATCTCTCTCACATTTTTACGAGATTAGATTTATCTGTGGACAATCGAATCTTTTATTGTGACTAGCAATAATATGTAAAATACGATTGATTGAAAAAATGTGTCCACTTATGAGTCGATTTGGCGTCATATTCGCGGTATTAATCCGATGATAAAAAAGAGAGATTATGCATATCGAAGACGACGTTTCAATTAGCGACGTTTATTAATTATAAATTTTTATGGGAGTCTGCGCTGGAATTGTGGCTTAATATATTGAAATACGAGACAGAGGGAAGTAGCACTCGTAAAGATAAATCACAAAAAGGATAGCCGAATTTTATGAGGTAAAACGTTAAATGGAAAGTTAAAAAAGACAATACATGTACATTAAGACAAGCACTTGTTCACTATAAGAAGATTTATCCTTTTCAGGATCATTTTTGGTCGGAACTGACCATAAATAAGCAAAAGCAGATTTTGTGGAAAGTCATTGTACAAGAGCAACTAGATAGTGTGTAATTTTTTTTCGCAAAATTTGTTTTATATTCAAAACGTGCAGAATTGCTTTTTGAAGCTATATATTTTGTCCGTTAGTTCGAATATTTTGTGCGCAATTCGTGCTGACATATGAAAGTTAATAGCCTACTATATAAATACGTGATTTGACTATAATCGTAAGAATCAAAGAGAACATTTAATTTCTGCCTTTAAATAGCATGATTGTTCAAATTACTTAAAACTGTGAATTTTAACTATATAATTCATCGTGTATAGCGCGTGTAATGAAACAAATAAGTGAATGAGAGAGAGAGAGACAGAGAGACAGAGAGAAAGAGAGAGAAAATAAAGAGATATATATACAGAAAAATAGAGAAAAAGAGACAGAAAGAAAAAGAAAGCAAATAGAAAAACAATATTTATGTTGATTGCTTGATAAATTGATTGTCGAGTAAAATCAAAGATTATTTATCTACTAATGCTTCAATTGAGCATCACAAGAAGTTTTGGTCGCGATATCGAGTGCAGAGATTTTTCGGAGTACGTTTAATTATCTGAAATATAGTAATCTATCTTAGGTGGCGTAATTATATAATCTATATTTAGTCAGTATATATAAGTAAGAGAGAATGTGTAAATGCTATATAATTTTTCACAGCGAAAGATTTAGAAACAGTGTGTGTCTAGTATAGGATACAAAATATCTTGTGCAATCTGTGATAAAGTATATCGTGACGCGTGAAACGCGTCTGTATGTATAACTATTTTTACACAATTACGATAATTATACATGATGTAATATTTATATATACCCGTAACAATCCGGAAAATGTCTACTAATAGCAGTGTGCATCAAAAATGTTAATTAACTATTCAATATAATACACATTCTTTCAAAAATTAAATTTTATCATACCGTTTTGTTTCACTAAAAATTTAATTATTACGGTAAATTGAAAAAACAACATTAATTATTATATACATCAATTATTACATATGTTGCGCACGAAAACGTTAAATATACAGCGTGATTTTTAAATAAGTTAAATAAGTTCACACAAATTTTTCTTGATAGACAGGAGTATAGATATTTTTAACAATAGAAAATTTTTGAAGCATCTGTTATGAGTAGGCATTTTATCCGTATTCCTGGAAGGATTTTTAGATCCGCATCTCTCTTGTTCCTCTAAATGTACCTGCCTTTTTGAGCGTCGAATAGACATACAGTTAGAATCAATCGATGCGAGTCCTAGCTTACGAGAGCTGTCGAATATATTGTAATAAATATAAATGTGTATAACGCGGAAGTGTATGTATCTAGTATTCCTCATGATGCGATTAATTCGCCACTTTCACATAAGGCATGTTTCACATGTTCATCGCTTGACTTATGCAATAAGATAGGTTGGTTTGCATAAATTGCGCGTTTTGAAAATTGCCACATGAAAGTTGGAAACACGCTCAATAATATATATACATATATATGAGTGATTATTCTTATTGACTAACAAATCTGTCACAGTCTCACATAACAATTTTATGCACGAAATAGTTCGAGATACGGCTTTGATATACCGGTCGCCGCGTGAGCTCTGAACGCTATCTCTTAATTAAGTTCACACGTTTTTGTTTTTATGGTCCCCCGTGTCTCATTTTAAGATCTGACAAGTCTCTCTTTGGTTGCCTTTTCTGGGTTGTGCGTTTTTTTGCGCCGGTGTGAATTATAATATAAATCTCTCAAATACACGCAACAAAATTATTCAATTAAACAAACTTAATTGTTTGGTTGTCAGTCGAGGTTTAACGTTAATAACTTCGGAAATTAAAAACAATGTTTACATACGCGTAATGTTTCAAGTAAAATTCTTTTACATCTAAAATATTCAAATAATCGGCTTATTCGTATCTCTGACAGCGTTAATTAATTAAAGGCGTCGTTGTTTCGCGGGTTTTTGTTCTCACGAGCCTGTTTGTGTTTTCTAAAACATCATACAAAATACGAATACGTGTACATAACTTCAGTATACATACACCTTTACATTTATGTACACCTAGGCAAGCTGTAACAACATGTAACTCGCGAACAACTCACTCGAGTATGAAATCTTAGGATGTGTTTACACGATTCGATTTTTGTTAATCAACTATTAGTTGACTAACAATTAAAAGCTAATTGAACAACATAAATACTAGTTTATCTAAGTGAAATGTTTATAAAAAATATTTATACATTTACTTAATTTGTTTATTTTACATTATTTTACCTACATGAAACAAATGTGTATGCACTTGTTCAATTTGCTTTTATTAAAAATCGAAACGTGCAAATGCGCTTTAACTCAAACCCGATTGCTAATCTATATATTCATGAAAAATAGTTTTCGAGTTTGAACCGTGTTAGTGTCAGTTTTATACGAAGGGTATTGTAGCATCAGACTGATTGTAAATCCTGACAAACTGAAATGTTCACGTGTGTATGAAAATGACAGTAACGCAATACAAACTCGAAAATCATTTTCAGAAATTCTCACAACACATCGCGAAAGCATCGCAAGTATCAAATCTACATATTACGTCTTCTCACATATATGTAATAATAACATATTGTTATAGAAAATTGACACAGGAAGGTTTGATGCAAGCATATTTTTTTACGTGGGTGTATTTACTTCGAAAACTCGAACATACAAAACTCGACAAACAAAACAAGCACGAATTTATATTAAAAAAAAAAAGAAAGACATTGTGTAAACTATCGCTCGTAGTGTATCAAACTTTCGACGTGACACGCAGTATGTTCCAGTAACGTTTGAAAAACATGAAATATGTTTACGCAATGCTTCTCTCTGGATTGCCACGGCATACATAAAGCATTTGCATTGAATCTGAAAATTTTTTATAAACATTTTCTTACGTCATTAATGGAATGAAAAAAACCGGCAAAACATACATCAAAATATGAGATTATTGAATTAATCAATCACCGGTGCTGCAAATTTCTCTTCCTACTTTGCACGCATTTTCGACGCGATAAATAACTTGTATCGAGACTTACCACGAGACGTGAATTACCCTCGTACCGTTAACTTCCTCATTAAGTTGTAATTTAACATCACAAAATGTGGATTTTCTCGCTACATTCGTTATCAATAAAATGGTGCATAGTGTTGAACTAGATAATAAAGTTTCTTTGGAAGATTAATTTTTCGTTGGTTCGTTTTTTTTATTTTTTGACGATTTCGTCCGGCTTTTAACGTCGCGATCGCTTGCGCTGAGATTGCGATTGATCGTCGTTTTCTTTTTTTCGGTCTGTTTTCAAACGTCAACGTGCTATTAGATCGGGAGATCTGTTATTTTTTGTTCTTCTGCCGATAATGGGCACTACCTCTTCTCGACGTCCGACTCTTGGCTCGATGCTTCCGTTACCGGTGGTAAAGGAGTTTCCACTGACACTTGTCTGCCAATACGCAAATTAATGAAAGAATCAGTAGAACAGAGGATATTGAAGTCGAGTGTTTGTTCTATGTTATATTAACGTTGCGGATGTATTTTTATAGGCGTAACTGAGATTTCATTGAATAGTTCAACTGAGTGTGCAAACGAGAAAACTTTACCGAAATGAAATACGTGAAAAATGATTTCGAGAAGAGCTGACTCTTCACTTTTTTGTTTTGAATGTGATGTTTACCTGCTCGAGTGCCAATCATAAGAATCTGGCGCGGAATTGCTTCTCTCGTGAAAACGTTGCGCTTTTACGCCTCTCATCGCATTGCGCTGAAACGAGAAGGACGCGCCGCTGTTTTCCGTTCCTGCCGATTCCGTCCCCACATTATTGCCGGTCGCTCGTCCGAGCCGTTTAGACAGAAATGGATTCTGAGGAACAAAGACAGTTTTTTTTTCGTATTTTTAATTCCTGGTAAAGTTTTGCAAAATGTTGCGAGTGATTTAATTTTTCGATCGGTTTAAAAATAGCACATAAATTTCATTTTTGTTACTTCTGTCAAAATCGAAATCTGATCTCGCACAAAAACTCTGAGCAATTAGAAATTATTTCTATAGTTTATCAGATCGCACGCTTATAACGCGGATGCACACGATATATCGCCATCAGTCTTTCGTATTTTATAAGGATCGTACGCTTATAGATAGTATCGACATGCACCTGTCGAAACTGTCATCGTATAATATTCATGCGAGCACGTGCCGTTACGTCAAAGTCAGTTAAGCGGATACATGTCGGAATATACTGTCGCAGCATATTGCAGTACTATACGTGATCTGAGCTTTCCGCCGCGACGACGCGAAGTGGCAGCGAGTATCTCCGTTTCCGAATAAACGCGCAAATCGTTTCGCGAGATGCTTCTTGATATTTATAGAAGAAATCGAGACTAGGTCTCACACTGACTATATTCGCAAAAAAATTTTGCTTTTAGAAGCTAATTAATTTTTGTCTCACCTGAAAACTGTGCTGCTTCAGCATGGTCTTAATGAGCACCAATGTACCGAGTTTGATGACTTCCTCGTCGGTGACAGTGACCGGTATGCGACAGTTGTCGGCTTCGCTCGGCAGTGGTTCGGTCGCGTCATTGGTCAGCCACGAATGTTGCTTTATCCCCGATATCTTGATCCTCTTCTCCGGTGATTTGTCGAGCATCTGTTCGATCAGATGCCGCAACTTTGAAGACACTTGATGCTCTTGCGGGAACACAAGCGATTTGCATCGAATAATTTCGTAGATGGCTGCGGCATCGGCACCGGACCAAGGAAGATCCCCAATTACCAGCGCGTACAATGTTACCCCCATCGACCACACGTCGCATGGCTAGAAACAGATTTTTTCATGTTGCACATTTCAAGTACAAATTTAACATCAAAAACATTAAAAAATAAAATTTTTGCAAATTTCTCACTTGACTAAAATAACATTATCGCTGTCCGTGATATTTAAGGGAAATAGAGAGTCTTTGTTGTCTGTGATAACTCGACAAGTATTGTTAATGCGTAACAACATGTGCAAATTGTGCAAAAAGCATATTTTCTATATTTACAACATTCGTGTCCACGCGTGTATTTATCTCAAATCTTTATAACAACTGATTGTTAATCTTGCCATTTTCTGACCTTCAACTTATTTATCTCAATGTTAAAAAGAGAGAGAAAGAGATAATAAGTTTTGCTCTACAAAAATCGTGTTTAATGCGCATTATGCCATATCCGTAAAAAAATCTTTAAATGTCAAGCTGCTATGTTTATTATAAAGATCCACAAAGAGAATGTCTTTTATTTATAAAAAAAGCTTACGGGGAGAAAGGTAAACACAACGACCATGAACTTCTATTCTGTGACATTTAAAAAATGTTGTTAGCCGGGTAACGTGACGCATTAACAATATCCGTATAATGGTTTTCAAAGACCGTGATTTCGAGATTTATTTTGCTCTCTAGATTATTCTTGTTATCTTATTATGTCGTAAAAAATCAAATATTATTATACGTTGCGACGATTGTGCGGACTCCGTGTTTTATCGAAGAAAGACGGAGGGGAAAAGCAAGGCGCACAGAACTATTCCGCGAGAGAAGAAATTCGTTGCACATTTATGTTTTTTAATTGAATGAACTTGCGCTAACCGCCAAATTAGTTACTTTTTCGCGGGAATATCAGTAATTTTGAAAACATAATGTTAGTAATAAATGTGATTTAAATATAGTTACTATTTCGTGTTTCCGCACAATTCTCCGCAAAGTGGATTTCTTTGCGATAAAGATTTATCTTTTCGTTACGATAAAATAAAAATGAAGTGCAGTTTTGAAACAAAAGATTTTCGCTCGCATTTCCACGTAAGCTAAAGCCGCCTTGTCGGGTACTGGCGCGGTCGTTTATTTCGCAGCACGTTGCGGATTAAGCGTAATCGAGCGTGCGAGTTCGCGGGTCGTGAGTCGCTTATTATAGATATATCGCCTTTTCCTCGACACACGACGACGCGACGGAAATTCAAGCGATCGGCCGTGGTGTCGATAAGGTCACGCGATAGCGGCATAGTCGGCCTCGCCGAGTAATCTCGGAGATATACGGAAAGCAGAATTGTCACTGTGCTAAATTACACACCGCCTCTTCCTTTCTCTCGCACGAAAGCGTGATAATGCGTGGTCGATCTCGGCGCTAACTTTATATGCTCGCTGCCAACTATCTAGACAAACGATTCATATCGCCTCTCTTTTGCGACAAAGTCCCGATGGGAAGGGTTCTCTACGGAGAGCGTGTGCATTCAAATTTAGTTTATATCGCGCGCTATATATCGTTTCTTTTTACGCACACGCTTCATCGTGCGACGAGGCAGAGCGTCACACAGGCGGCCTCCGAGTAATCGACCGAGTGAGGGAATATAATTAGAAATAAAGATGTATTAAAAAATAGAAGGTTGGAAGTAGTCGGTGAAAAGAATCTTGAACGGTGATAATGATGCAGTCGCCGGCAGAAGATTTACATAGTTTAGGCGGAATCCGCGTAAAGAATAATAACCAACCTCTGACCTTTCCCGATAATTAAAGATGCGCATGAAAGAAACGGGGTGAAAAAATGACTAAGAGGGTAGACTGGACTTATTGTATCGATCGAACAAGCAGTTAGTAGTTTTAGACTTGTTTTTGTATTTATTATTTGATAACAGATAAACGAATTTTTTTAGAATAAAAAAAATAGTCATAAAGAATTTCTATCCGGATTTCAATTTTTTAAAACTTGACCAATTTTGCAGTTATCTCGACTGTAATATTGCACTGTAATTAAAATTCAAGAGTTGAGATATGAAAAAGAACAACAGGAAGATATAGAAACCATCTAAGAATGTTACTTGTGTTAGTGGTAATTACGATATTTCAGTACTCTCTCTCAAGATTTGTAATACACGCGAAAGCTACAAATCGCAGCGTCATCAGGCGTTTCTCTCTCGAGCATACGAGAAAGCCTGTGCACATGCAACCAATTCAACGCGCAAATTATTCCCTCGCATCAGCTGCTTGAAGCGCGTTTTCGTCGATACGTCGCAATACTGCGACTAGTTAACTCGAAGACTATTCGGAACAGGCAACACGATGTGTGCATACATGTTTAAACAGATTCGAATCGAATCGCATTTAATCGTTCGACGCCTCTAATAGGGCGGCCTTTTCTGCTTAATTCCGAACGTATACAATATATATTGTATTACATAATAGATATGTAAACTCGCGAGGTTCGTTGGTCGAGAGCCTCTCTCGCGATGCATGTAGGTCACTCCGCACGTGTCGGCTCGAGAGGCCACTGCTTGCGGGTGGAAGTGAAATGTAATAGTGGCCGATTTATCGACTTTTAATCTCAACGAGATCGGTTCTGCTGCGCTCGTGACGCTTCTTGCTTCGTTACAAGTTCATAAAATCGTCATGCACACTGCAAACGCGAATAAATAACGCAAGCATTCGGAAAAATTTAATTTGCAACGACTGTTATACAAGCTAAAATACAGGATTATACGAGTGATATATATCGCAATGTGAATAATATACATACTTACCGGACCGAAGTAGTAATTGCTGGGAAGTGTTGTCTCGGGCGCCGCAAAAGCCGGCGTGCCAGCTTGTCCTGTCAATAATTCTCCGGGTTCCCTTAATTGCGTGCTAACGCCGAGATCAGCAATTTTAATCCTGTCGTTCTTGTCCACCAGTAGGTTACTCGGCTTTATGTCACGGTGCACGATATTTTGATAATGCACTGTGCAAATCATGATAAAATACACCACATAGTACCACTTTCAAATAGCTGTCGTGATTTTATTAGAATTTATTACTCCCCAGATGACTATATTTTGTATTTCCCGTGAAAGTAGAACGATTTTTTTCTAAACTTTAAATTTATTTGTTATTTGTGCAATTTTAATATTTCTTTACAGTTTCTGACATAAATATGTATCATTGTTGTGGAAAATATACCAATGATTATACGAACTTTACGCGTAAATGCACGCAATGCCTCTTTCGTCATTAATCTGTAATAAACGCCAAATATATTGCGCAAATCCGTCTGTCGAGCAGATTTGCATACTATTATTTAACGCATAAGTGATAAACATGATAAGCTGTGCGTGCTAAATGCAATCTTGTGTGTTCCATGACATGTAACGTGATTAAAGAGACAAAAACTGATATTTTTGTAGTTTCAAAAAACTATTAATGTATAATAGTATAAACAAAAACAATTATAGAAAAATATTATAAATTTCTGTTTCTACGCGTGTATACGTTCTCATATTTATTTTCAAATTTTATACAATTTAATAATCAAATTAATGAGCAACATTTTTGAAATAACTTTCTAAAAAAACACTTTGCACGAACACATTCCGTACTAAATTACATACAGTATGTCTAATGACTTACAATATTCGACTCCCAGTACGACGTCACGAAAATAACGTCTGGCCGTTTCCTCTTGCAAAGGGTTGTTAGTAGGTATAACGAGGATCTCGCCCCTGTGGACCAGTTCGAAAACCAGATAGAGGTTGTCCTTGTCAGGATGGTCGAGCACCTCGACTAACTTGACAACATTAGGATGATCGAGTTTCCTCAGAATGGCGATTTCCTTGTAAACATTTGCCAGAGGATCGACGCTCGTTCTTCGCGGCGCCATCCTCCCGAATATGCCCGCCTTTTTCATCAATTTTCTCTTGCTCAGTATCTTCATAGCGTAATATCGACCGTTGTCGTCATTGTAAACCTTTTTCACAAAGCCGAAAGAACCCTGAAAAGCAAACGTGAATGATGTGTAACGAAGGCGCAAAAGTGCGCAGCTGTCGCGTTTGTGTTTTCAGGTGACGATTAATTAATTCACGTGAGATGAATTAATTCAATGCTATTTAAATCGTGATAATGTATTAATCAATACAAAGCTAAAAAAGAAAGAGAGAGAGAAATCATTTTTTTTGTAATTTATCTCAAGATAACTTTGTTTCGTAATTATGCAATAAAAAAAGATTAACGTAAGATGAAAGAAGGTGATCGATAAATACGTCGTTTATAAATACGATCTTTTCCAGCAAGTGTCGCTGAATTGATTAAATGTCAAATCGGCATTAAATTTCATTTCGACGGCTTCCACTTCGATGACGAATTCAATTTTAAGTTCGAATGTAGTTTTAAGCTGAGCGATAAGAAAATATTAAATACATTTTACAACTTTTTTTCTCTCTTTTTGCATGTCAAAAATAATCCTGCACGCAAAATGACAACTTTGTTCGTAAAAAAAAAGTCCCTCTTTCTTTCCCTCTTTATATCTCTTTCCTTTCCCTCTTTTTTCTCTTTGGTGAAACGTTCTCTGGAATTTCTGCTGCAAACCTCAAGAACGCGCGCGGTAAACTTCGTCTCGCAGTTCTCTGTGCTCTTCGCTCGACCGTGATAAAATGCAAAGTTATTGCTATGACTCGTTCTTTTTTTCTTGCATCTGTTCTGAATTCAATCAGGCCACGTTGAGTGCGTAAGCATCGAAGCGAGCGGTTTTCATTCGACGCGTTTCTGTGCGCGCTTTCGTGCGAGGAAATTCTTTTGAAGCGTCATTTATCGAGAAACGAAAACGGCACCTTTTAACTTTTGTATAATATTAAAGGCTTGGAGTTCTCTTGAACATTAATTCATGACGTCAGAAGGGCAAAAACATGTAGTTTGCAAGTTATTTTACAATTTAGATCAAAATATAAGAAATCATTTGTGCGAGACTTTAAATAAGAAAATAAGAGTTTAATCAGTCAGAGAAATATGAAGTTGCTAGAATACAAAACGTTGCGTTTCTTAGCCACGACGTGTTATTTAAAAAAAGAACAAAATCAATAAAATTATCGAGAGTGGCTATTATAGTAGATATATTAAGCATTTTTATTTTAAATCACTAATTGAAACGCATTATTTGATCAATCAAGGAATTAACAGAAAAGCAATTAAGTGAGGAATATGGAAAGCAAATATATAGATCCGGCAGAAATAATTAAACTTATTGAACGAAATCCGTACAGCAAACAATCTCCGAGAAAATGCGAGTTAACGTCGATATGTGTCAGAAGATATAACGTGCAACTGAATGAAGTAATATTGCGTGAAAATGCAATGATGATTTTCACAATTTCTGCTCGAATTTTTATTTTTACGAGCGATATATTGCATTACCGACACGTAACGCGATTATTGGTAATAATTTGCGATTGTTAATTACTTCTTAACAGGTACAAAGGATAAACGGAAGAATGGAAATTGCTGGAAATAATGACTCACAGTGCGAGTTATCGGTTTATTGAAGAAGCGCTCGATATCGATAATAATCATATCATTCCCTCATTCGATACGCGAAGACCGCGAAATGGTTTCTGCTTTTCATCGAACGAGGAACGCAATATGTTGATCCGCTTATCGACGAATGCGGCTTGATTGTTAAAACGTCGCACACGTAATTGAAAAGGCTTTAGGCTGTCGCAGTATACATCAAAAGTCCACCACGAAATTGATTCGACACAAAATACATATATCAATATTTTCCTCTAATCCAATAATTTTCTTTTGTATACAAAGATTTTTTGTATCTCTCAACAAAAAGCATGGTTTTCAAATATTCGAGATTACAAAACAGTAAACAAAAACAAAGTAATAAGTACAAATGTATGTGTGTATAATAGCATTATCTTTGCTCGTTGAGAAAATTTCAAGAAAAATTTGTATTTTTACCTTTCCGATCTCATCCAGCACTTTATATTGATTTAAGTGTTGGCCGTCAGATTGACTGTCAACAAACATGCTGCTTCCAACGGAACGCTCTCTGCTGAGTGTCCTGTTGTAACTTCTGGGTGAACCCTGAGGACTGCCATAAGGCGAATACGGGTAACGAGGATAAATAGGTCTGTCGGTGACATTGCTGGCCGATCGCTGGCTTGGTCCCGGTTCGCCAGGCAGAGATAATTTTCTCGTGTCCGTCTTCGAACAAGTAATATCAATGTTGGCGGTCACGGCTTTCACATTTGTGTCATTCGTAATTGCAAAGTTCGTGTCACTATTAATACAGGCCACCGTCGACTTATTGTAGTCGAGCTTTTGTGTTTCGCGGATCTCGGACAGATCCGTGATTTTATTAACCGCGATTTCGTCATTGTTTCCGCTGCTTTCCAAAAGTTTCTTATCGTGCTTCTGCCACGTTTCGCTTTCTTGTGTCCCTCGATCCTCCGTGTTGTGTCTATTGCGGGATAGATCCTTTATGGACATCAGTTTGAAGTTTTCTAGACAAATGTTAACAACAATAATAACTCGATAAAAAGAAGGTTATTAAACTGTAACAGCACATTTTAAACAGCGTCGCGTGACTTTCCGCATTGTAACTTCGTAACAGTTAATTTTTCGAAAATTACAATTGTTTTTTAATGTTAAACAATATATAAAAAATATTTAAATCTACAAAAAACATATATCAACATTTGAAAGAATATTAGAATTGTTTTTGTATTTTTTAGATGAAAGTTGCACAATGAAAAATAGAAAGATCAAAAATATATCACTTTTTCTTATTTTTTCGAAGAACCTTTCAATCATTCTATAAATTCCATAAGAAATCCCAATTGTGACTTGAAAATCCTGCAGCCTATTATCATAACATAAAAGACTTCCCCTAAAATCTTGATAACGATATGGGTTACTTACCGAAACACGGTGTTATCTGCCTATCGCACTCGATATCTTCCTGCTTAATGGATTCTTGCTTCACATCCTTCCTGTCCTGAATGTTGGACATGTCGAGGCTGGGGCTCGACATTTTTCTGTACGTAGTTTCAATATATTCTATTGTCGGCATTCTCTTCCCCAATATGTTCACGTCTGAGTACTGCTCGTCAGTATTTATTTCTACGAAACCGCCGCTAGTGAGACCAATATTATTGATCAAAAGTGTTTCCTTTTGTTTCCGCTTCTCCAGCACTTGTACGCAATTACCGCCGCTCGAAATCGAGACCGTTGTCCAAGGTCTGTTGTCGTCGAAACTACCCCGCGTGCTCTCGTAGCCGCTGCTCAGTCTTCGGACAACGTTGTCAGCAGTCGCTTTCAGGCTCTGCTTCAACAACGTATCATCTCGTAATAGCAGAAAAACGGCCGACGAGAGTCAACATAGGATAATAGTTCGCGTGAACGCGCGATACTCTGTGTGCGTAATTATAAGGAGATCGGCAAATCCCGCAGCCAGCGATCGCTCGAATTTTTTTTTTTTTTTACGTAATATATTATTATCTTATCTAGTTACGTTATTAATTACATTAACGACACGCTCCCTTCTCTTCGTAAAATTAATTAAAAATTGGCACTGCAAAAAATATCACGTTGACTGATACGTGATCGAAAGTGTCCACTTTTTGAGTGAATTTCTTTTTATTGATTCACCTATCGATAACAAATGATATTCTTCCAACTGACGAGGGTTTAAAGGATTTTTAATGATAAATAAATAAATTTCTCTTTTCCGCCGAATCCAAGGAACCGCTCGTTACGTGGTTTGTCGATCTCTCTATAAATATACACAGAATAATATTCTCGCAAACACCATCGTGTGTTGGCTCGCACTGGTCGTGTTACTGTTATTAGCTTTTCGAAGAGCCCTGTGCTTCGACTGTATCATCCCGTACCTCTTCTTCGAGATATAACGCGCTGTCCTTGCGCACTTCCTGATTGGATTGAATCGAGTCCGTTGGCACGTTCGACGGATCTGATGCATTCGTCGATACTTGTTCGGTATCAGGCGAGTCTTGTATATGCCTAGGTGAAATTTCGGAAAAAGGAGAGGGCTGATCGATCGCTCTGCGTCTGAAAATAAAAGAATAAAAGTCCTTTTTACGACACATTTATATGTTGTACGTGCACAAGTCATTTATGTTTGTAAGACACGTGAAAGATATTGTCTTTTTTTAATCGTCTTATTATTGCGTTGCGTGAAAGAGCTATAACTTGACAACGAAATGTCAAACAGTCGACCCACATGCTGCGCCGTTGATCACTTATCGAGATAATCGACGCGAGATATCTGATAACTATAAAATAATTACGGGATGAGGAGAAAGTTCACGTACACGGAACAAACCTTTCCATATGTCTACGACATATAAATAGAGCTTTGACGACATGGATGAAGCCTTGTGCGACCTGATACATGAACGGCTCGTTTATCGGCTTGCTTTTAGTATAATGATGCAGAGCGTTGCGTTGATTGCAGCTAACATTGTAATATCGATAACTCGAATTCCATAATGAATAATAACTTGAATGTTTTTTAAGCGATTTTATCTTCAAAAAGATATTATACGCTCTTATAAGTTTTGCTTTTAACTATTGAAACAAAAGTAATATTTTGATGTAAGCTTGAGATTTTATTTGTGTGTGTTGATAATTGTCTTTAAGACGATTGAATAAATGCGAAACGTTTGTCGGTTCCGTGCACTCTCTCCCGTAAAGCTGTTCGTGGATCAATAGATCCACGCGAACGTGCTAGCTAAGATAATCACTTAACATCAAGTTGACCCTGAGGAGTCGAGAGGCGGCATCCTCATTAAGTTCCGAGTTGTGCGGTGTCGCGTAAACACGCGCTTGCTTACGGCAAGGAACAAGCCATCTGCAAGTAAGATTTGATGGTGGTGTAGACCCGCCGTCGAGAAAAGTAAAAATATGAAATTCAAATGGAGGTCATACTTTTGTAATCCACAAAATAAAGATGAGGCAAAGAGCGAGAAGATACTGTGCAAGAAAAAAATCTATATATTTTTCCGGTACATTTTATCGTCTTTCAAACTCGGTTTAAAAACACGTCGTCTATACGATAAAGTCAAGAATCCGGGTTTTTATACACAAGGTCAAAGAGGAACGATTAAAAGAGCCGTTATAATCACTTATATCGAGAAGTTTTTATAACACGTTTTGTAAAACTATCTGAAAAAAAAAACGCTTCATCTTCTTTCTCATGCATTTTTATAATTTGATCAAGTATTCAATTCATAAAATTTGAATTTATGACTCTTGAAATGTTTTGCAAGCAACTAGTTTATGCTGCCGAAGTATACATTTATTGTTTAAAATTTTGTATTTTTTTGAAGATTTAAAATTTAGCCATTTTTTCAACAATCGCGTGACTCTTTTTCTATAAAGGATTAAATCTTTTGTTCGCATGACGATGCAACCTGTCAGTACACTTCGTCTCGGTGAGAGACGTGCACTTCGTCCACATCGTAAACATTTTTGCTTGAAAAGTCGACTAAGAAAAACATCGATAATGCGATAGTTCATTTTTCATCCTTAATAGACTGGAGAGAATAATGGCAAGGCGCAAACTTTATAGTTGGCGGCACGCGAGGCGCCGCTTGTACGCCGTCTGATGTATGTAGGGACTGAAGTGCAATTCGACGCGAAGCGTGATGCTCGCCGGATCAATTGTGCAGCCCAAAAGTAGGCCATATTGAGTGCAACGGTGGGACGCGCAAGATCTGCATTCGCCGTGTCGCTCTCTCGGGCAAAGTCTCATCCTAAGTCAAAATGCTTTTCTCGTTCGAGTATTGATCAATGGAATAATCTAACGAGGCGCAAATTAGGAACTTAATGAAGCGAAAGAAGATGCAGAGAAAGCTATTAATGCGGATTGTGCGAGGATCTATCTTAATATTATACATTTCACTGATGTTAAATCCTATAATTTTATTGAAATCGGAATTAAACTTTAAGACTTCAGCAAGCGATTTCGTATTCGCAATTTGCAATAGCTTTCCTCGTGAATTTAATCGCATTGCGCTAAAGTGTTCTTAGACACATAAGTAATATCCGCGTCACATCACTTACAAATGTGCATCGAACAAATCGTTCAGTACAGTTCCGTGCAAATCTATCAAACTCTATTTCCGTATTAGCGAACAACGTTGTAATTTTAATTGCTCCTTTAATTATAACTCAAGCGTTTTAATTATCCGAACATAATGAATAGTCACGCTTAACTTGTGGTGGAAATTTGATCGAGGAGTAAATATGAAGATTATTAACGAGTAATCTCAGAAATGGATGTAAAAATGTTGAAAGTTTTCTATAGTTTTCGTTGTTAGTCGCGAACTCCGTACTTTTAGTCTTGCAAAGCTTTATCTTAATTCTTGTTTTTAATATTCCAATGTTGCATATAATTCTCAGCAATCGTTTTACTGGTCGTAAAAACAGCACACGAACTATTACGTAAAATAAACGTGCGCTATTCTTGCGACAAAAACTGGTCTTTGACTGTAACATACGTGTGTGATGCGCGTTATTCTAAGAATGTGCATCGAAGAATCTGCGCCGCCACGAATATACACAAATATGTATGTTCAACTTGCACAAGCGGCGTGAAGATCAAATAAAGTCTCGCAATTGCAAAACTTTGTACGTAGAAAGTACATCAAAGGCAAATCAAAGGTGTAAACTTTCTACGAAGAGAAAAAACTCCGGAAAGTTACGAAATTCTATCTGCAGCGTACATTTCTCTCTTGTCCAATTTGTGTCCTTTTAAGCTAAAAAATTCAAGTTAAAAAAAAATAGCTGCTTTCGCATCTTTACGTTGATAAGATTTCCATCTCTGATTGAATACGTCGAATCGTTTTTATTCGCGTTTCTTTGATCGATCAACGCGGACATAGCGTAACCGGTTGCCACGATCGGCAGTGAATCGTTTACGTATCTCGGCACAATATTCTTCAGAAAAACATTTAACACTCGACGAGGTTGAGAACGATCCGCGAATGCCAACGTACGGCTGCTGATTACGCGTAGATGTCGATCTCGCGGATTGCGATTATCGCAAAAACCGAGCGCCACGTGTGCGTCGTTTAAGTACGTAGACCACGTAGCACCGTAGAATGCATATTTATTTCATTTTGTCTCGTTGTACAGCGTTCGATTGACAATTGAGTAATACGTACGAACGTAAATCGCAATATGGATCGAACAAAAATTGAAGAAAAAAATAAAGCGATTTTTCCGCGAATTGTTTTACAAAAATAAACGATAATCTACATGCTTGGTTATCCGACAATATTTAATAAGCAATTAATTTACATTTATACTAAAATCATATATATATATACACAATTTATATTACTGTAGTATTCATATTTATATTAATTTTTTGTCACGTTAATTCGCTGCTTTTTTTTGATACGATTATGTAAAGGCGTTTTTCTCAGAGAACTTTTTAGAATGTGTTAAAATTTTATATTTTCTTTTTTTTTATATATTTTTTATGTGTATTACTTTCAGTACAAGAGACGAAAGAGAGGTAATTAAATAATTAAAGAGCACTATGGATAAAAATTAGATTTGCGTCCTTTTAAGTAAAAGCTTTCGATAAAAAATTAATATTCCTCATTTTTTTGAATATGCGCGATAAAAAAAAAAAAACCGACAGAATGTTGCAAGCGGAAGAAAACAGGAAAATTCAGTAATAATAAATGTGCGAAGAAAGCATAGGGATAAATATGAGAACTTCACGTTCTTTCGGTAAATTGCGTAATTTAGAAATGATAAAAGTCTGCCACCACATCGGAATCACATCGTTACAAATCGTAACTTATGACAAAATATCAAGTATTTTCATGTATCACTCACGATTCGCATATTTCATTTGGTTATCTGTTTCGGACTGTACGCAGAAGAGAGATTAGGCAGAAAACAAATATAAATGATATCTGTAAATGTCAAAAACATCCAATATAACTTTTGCCCTTAACGTATCTCATTGTTATCTGGCGATACTACATATGTCGGAGTCGGAGACTGCAGTAACTTAATTATGTAACTTTGGTGATTTCTGTTTAGAAGCGATCGGAAAAGTTGCGCAACGAAAGCCGATGCTCTCGATGTCGATAAGAGGCCGTAAACTTTATCCTCACGCCTGATCTAGACGCGTCTTAATTAAGATTCATGCCCGTGAGGTATTAATCAACCGCGAACGACATGCCGAAGAAGCACGAAATAATTAATTATTATTCCAGAAACGGAGCGCGCGCTCTTGTCGCACGCACGGCGCTTCCATTCTTCCTTTATTCGTAGGATAAATCAGTCACGGACGCATAATCAGCACGAGCAAATATATATATTAATATATATATTAATTACATTGTAATTATATTGTAACATGGCAGGGCGTATCACACAAACCAATTTCGCTCGCACGGCCATTTAAACACATAAATCCACATATACACATTGGTATTTATTATAACATTTTTTAAAAAGGGCAATTTGTTAATGATGTCGTAAATTGCGAAAATGTTCAATTTAACATGCATATAAACGTGGCGCTGTCAAAATGCAGAGACGAATAAATGGAAGTTTTTTTGTTGTTGAAAGATTTTGCTGTGTAGTTCACTGATAAGTTAGCGACAAAAATGTATAAAACGACAATTGTGCGTCCTATTTCTGTTCTCTTCTACGGTAACAAAGATACGTCGACGAAAATGAAGACGTGAATAATAAACTAAACAATTTTCCGCGATGCGACGACGTGAAACATTCAACGTGAAACTAAAATGCGACGCAAAAACATCTCTTTGTTGACTAAAGCCAGTTTTATCTTAAATAAATTTAAGCGCAGTTGATTAATTAACGTCTACCGTTAATACTAATTTAAGTTGTTAAAAGACAATATATCGTTCAGAGGATACGGATGCAAATATGTTCGCGGTTGTGTAAGCCACAACTTCCGGGGCTCGAGTTGCAGCAAAAGCACTAGTATTATTTGCTTCCAACATAAAGCGAGAACCTCGGGCAACTATACATCCGCAGCTTTATGACACTCCACGATGTGTATGTGTGTGTGCACTCGGTACTGCGCAAATAATACAGTCTATGGTAAATCTCTCAAAGCATTTCCGGATATTTCACGCCACAAGCCATTTCTTTATTCGCGCCACGCTGACACATTTTGCCACGAGAAATCTTCGCGAAAAGGCAGCTACGTTTTAAAATGCTAAGTCACATCTTGTTTGTATGTTGTTCCATTTTCTGGAATTTCGAAAATTTGTGTCTGTATCTTTTCTCTAAATAATAATCATAATATCGACATTATAAAAAAACGATGATTGATAAATTCTTGAAATAATTGGAGATGAAACGACGTGCGTTACGAGTCGTAAAAGAAATGAGGTCCATCGTGCAAAAAAGGCACGTATCTCTCGCGATAAAAGCGTTAATTTTGGCGTTTGATGCGGACAGATGAGTCGAGTATAAAAAGGGAAGAGAAGAATCGACGAGTATCTTCTATTAGTCAGTTATTATAACGTGTGACAGTGTCTCGGGTAATGGCGTTATTAACGGCACGACTGTGACCCTCTATAGTTCCCGTATCGTTTTCATGCATTGTTACGAGCATCAACGATCGATATCACTCTCACAGAGGAACGTTATTTTTCGCGACAGAGGTTGCTGAAATGCAACTTTTCTCTGTATGGGATTCCATTATATTCTTTAGATGGTTAGCGAATTGCTTTCTTTCGAATAAACAGCTTTCAAAGAAATAGCATTCACATTTATCGTAACGTCTGTCCGGAAAAAATAATATTGCAGTAAGAGCGTTATCCATTTTGAATCAATGTACATTTGACTCATTGTTTGTGAGAAAAATAAACGTAGAAATTGAAAAACAACAAAAAACAGTATGTACAAAGAGAGAGAGTACTTAACTACAAAAGAAATCGGAAAGAAAAGCTGGAAAATAGACCGGCTTTGTGCCGATCGGCGTACAGGAGAGCTCTTTGATTAGCGTTATTAGGCAACTATAAACGTTGGAGTGGCTATGCATCACTTTGATGAGTAATCGCACTGCTACATTGCACGGACGATTGGATTTCATTAACACCTGACCGTATGTATGAGTGGTGCTTTGACAACACCTGGTTTTGCAAAAAGCCTATATTCCTAAAATAAACAAAAAGCTACGTGTTGTTTTTTTCATGATTTTGTTTGCGCAAAATGTCGATGAATTTTTCAGTTTGAATTTTTAATAAATTTTTTCTTTCTTGTAAAATTTTGCAGACCAACATGTACATTACTGTTTAATGCATGAATTCGGTGAATTCTACAAATGCGTCCACGCGTGTATTTTATCCGAAAACACCCACGTAAACTTCTCTTGTCAGGAATTACCGGATGCCACGCTCTCGTCGATCACTTTCTCGCATCACTACAGAATTACATACCACTTCGCTAAACAGAGTTGTATCGGAACGCATACACACATACAGGGTGTTTTACAATTATCGCAAAATATTTGAAGTGTAAAAATGGCGAAGTAGAATAAGTTTTAAGATATAAGCGCAATTAAAAATCCTTTATTCAGCAGTTATACGGTAATGAAACACTCTATACACATTCCTCTTCGAAGTATGACATTTTGAATCGCGATCGCGTGCATCATTTCTGCGTGACGTCGTTCGTCCTTTTACCTGAACGGAACTGAATTAATGATGCATCGTCGTCCGTTCGCAACCATCGCGAAACCGATATTGCAACACGATCGATTTCAATGCATGTTGCACACACGTTTTAAACTATAAACGATTCCGCGATAAGATATCTTACAGTCTCGTCGACGAAGTCGCTCTCAATTAATTATGTCTCGTCGATATACAATTGCTTTCTTATTATGTACTTGATAATATTCGCCGCGATCAATTACACTTCGAAACACGTGTACGATTCTTGTGGAATCGTCGTGCTTGAAAGTTCTCGCTTTTTGTCACCAGAATTGTTTGTTATATTTCGGACTAAAGTTTTCGCGATTTCTTTTGTATAAATAGAACAGAAGTAAATTTACGGTTGTTGGTTAATTCGCATATCGTGCCAATGTGATATTTAATGTGTTGAACTTTATACGCGTGACATTACGATCATTACGTAAATCTCTTCGATTTACGACTGGATATGCCAGTTTAAGTAGTTTTGTTATTGTGACAAATCGTATGTATGTATTAATTAAATTTTAGATCGGAAGTGAGTTTATATACACTTTCATCTTCGTCCGTCGCAGTGGTGTTGCACAAACATTTGCACGCCACAATTATCCTCTAATGTTTAATGTGCATTAAGTGTTTATGCGTGAGATAATTTGCATATTGATTGGATCTAATGCGTTAGTAATGGTTCAATTAAACAACGCCGAGTTCTGCTTAATCAGTTTAATCTGTCGTATTAGCAAACGCGCTTCTTGCTCCACCAGACTTGAACAATCGCAAAACAACGTGTGCATATTTATAGGCTTCAGTTACAAAGTTTTTGACCTTATGAAACATTTATAAAAATTCATAAACTTGAATACTTTTTTTTAATCTGAAAATTATTGTTTTAAACTCTGCCACTGTCAAACAAAAATCATTATAAATTTTCTTTTCTCAATATATATCTATTCCTGACCGACTTGCATGGCTATATCACTATATCATTCGTCAAATTTATTTTTTATAGCTCCCATCTCTCATGTTCTATAAAATATATGTTCATCACTTTGTATGTCTGCAATTATCGGCAATACATATGCGCGTAATTTACGTGTATCAAAACGACGCATTTCCTCTGCAATTTGCCGCAATGCTCACGAATTAATCTCATTAATACGCGATACTGCCGTCGCCGTTGACGAGCTGCACGCGACACGTTTTATCGCAGAGAAACATGCGCAAATCGTGACGCCTTCAAAGCCCGATCGAATTAATAGCATTCGATTAATTGGTCTCGATCGACATTACCGGTCGCCATTGTCGGTCAAATTGTTACCTGACTGCACACGAATCCGCAACTATACGCGGTTTTCGAGCGTTAAACTCGTGAAGTGCGAATTACGCGCCGGGATAATTAAATTTGGCGTTCCACTATTCATACGATGAAGGAATTTTACGGGAAATTTTATCAATGATCCCTTCGACAAAGGATGATGATTAATAAAAACTTTTATACTCCCTGTAACACAACACTTCTTTTTGTCTCGCAACGTTCAACGTTAAAGTTATTTCGTGCACACACAAAAAAGTTTTTAATTGAATAAAATTAAATTTTTCAAAGCAATTTCTGATGTGTGTTCTGCAATCTAATTGTTTGAATCGCGTTAAAAGTTATTGCACTCTTTTGTGGAAACAGCTACGTTTGCGCAATAAATAATTAAATAAACCCAGTCTAACATACCATCGTAGATACATTTTTAATTTTATTTTTTTATTCCGTCATAATCTTGCTATATTGTTTCGATTTTATAAAAAAATATCTTACCTACGAAATTTTCTTTCAATGTCATTACCAAATCTACAAATAATTTACACTCATCAGTTCACTGTCAAATTTTCTTTCCTTCTCTGATATTTTCCGGATGTTCGTTTCATGATGGATTTCACTTATGGTTGCGCGAACGCGAATATATATCTCAAAAAGATCTGTCTACATCCATTTTCACGAGACGGATTTCCGAAATAAAAGAGAAAAATCTAAATGGACACTCGCGGTTCCCGTTTCCGGTGCGCACGCTTCGGAGACTCGGCGCGCTCGTTCGTGCTGCTCTTCGCTCCGGACGTCGACTACATCCAACTCCCGCGGAGTTTGGACCGACCGCGTGCTTTTCCCACCACCTTCTCCACCGGCATCGTCGTAGGCACCACCTTTCGGATTGATACTTGGAGAACCGCACATACATTGTACATCTGCTCCGCTCCAATCTTGAATTGCGCAATATCAACAGATAGAGAAGAGAGAAAGAGAGAGAGAGCAGAAATTCTGTTTCAGTCCATTTAAATTACGAAACAATAATTATTTAAAATAATATTTGCTTGATTGTTGATGAAAACTTCAGGAACATTTTACAAAGATATATTTCTCTTAAAAGAAGCGGTACATATGTTTGACATCTGGTAATTCGAAACGAAATATACGGATATTTCTGAACGACTAACACGTATAGATGAATGATCGAGCTCGTCTATAAGCGTATATTCATATTTTTCCTTGTGAATTTATCGAGCTCATCTTTGACATTCGGTCCCCTTTTGTAACACTCGGTTTGCACATTCCTGAACTCGTTCCTGATCCACCAGCCGATCTTCTGGATCGTAGAAAGTGGGGTATCCGCTTGGATCTTTCGACCAGTTCTGGCCTGCGTCATCTGTGCAACGATGTGTGCTTTGCGGCGTACGTATGTATCGATATACGCGCGAATGGGTATGGGTGAGCGCGCCTGAGCTCTTAAGCCTTCTGTTTGGAGAACACAGTACGCTTTTATTCCACGACGTAGATGTCATTTCTGTGAACTTTTACACTCTGTGAAAGAACACATTCACAGCCGAGATGAACGCTAGAAAGTGTTATTCTTAAACAAGAAGAATTTTTACGGCTGCTCTTTCTCTGAACAATTTTCCAAAAGTTCTACACACGCGGAATGAAAGAAATACCGGTTGGAAAAAGAACCGGAAGCGCGAATATATTTTCCGCCGTAATTCTTCCCGGTGACTTGGGAGTAATTACTTCAATCGCAATGATGCTTTAATGGAAGCTGCGAAAGAATCGCTTTAGGACGCTCGAGGAATATCAAAGCGTTTCGATACGATATATAGGAGAACCCGTTGCAGTTCCGTTAGAAGGAAAAAAAGCGATAATTTATAACTTCGACCTTCTTGGCGCCTCGCCAACGTAATTCGCATGGAAAATGCTGCCGTTGTTACATCTATTATGTCGCAGCTGGCTTAATTTATTCCGAGATATACTGTTGGCTACTGCGGAACTTATATCATTTGAATTCTTGATACTTAAGACTGCTTGCCAAACATGTATCGACTATTTCATTAATTTCGATTATGTGAGACTGTTTGACTTTTTGTACATATAATAAGTCAGGAACTTTGATTTATCTCCCGACCAAATACAAAGGAGAAGATGGTCTTCTATTTACAGTTCTATTTACAATAATAATTTGGCTAAATTCTAATATTTTAAGCTGAAAACAAAATACGGTTACTAAATTTTCAGTTTCTTAATCTCTTTACAAAAAAATTTATTTTCAAAAATCGCAAATATATTCTTTTTTTTCGGAACAAGCAAATATGTGCACACATTTCACACGCTAAACATCATATCGTCTGAAAGCAAAAGCTACTTGAGAGATACTTTTTTTCAGTCGAAGCTATAGTCAAGTTAATTAATTTACCGTGACCATTTACATATGCGTCGACAAAACATGCCAGATGTTTCTGAGCAACTACGCCGTATTGTACTTCTCATCCATGACGTGTGATAATTATTATTAGCGTCATTGCCACAAGCTTCCGTCTGTATCTCCGCAATTAGTCGCTCCGCCAAGCAGATAATCTTATGTCACCACTTTGTAACATTATAGTCTAACAGAAGTTTATTTGTTTTGAATTTTATGTTTTATTATACAAAGCTTTTGAAGGGTACAGCTTTAACGATTCTATTTTTATCGATTTTCTTATTTACCACTTGACTGAAGAGAGTCAAATCGAAAACGTTATCGAAATTAAACCAATCAAATTTAGATGTGATAACAGAGTCTCGTGAATTTTTTCGCAGCTTAAAACTTGCTAATAGAATCTATGCGACGTGTCAAACAGCAGGCACAGAATAAGAGAGAAGGAAAGCTGTGTGTGTATGTGGAAGCTCGATATTCTAGAATTTAATTTCTCGGTATTTTCCAACAAGCAGCGACTTCTGTAATGAAAGCGTCTGCTTGCCCCCTGACAAGAATGGAAACTTGAAGTACAAGGCAAACGAGAAGAGAGAGATAATCAAGAATAGACATTATATACTGAAGATTGTCATAATTTCAAGTTAAGAGCGTAGAAATTTTCTTTTTCACTCGAACAAATTACGAATGTCATAGACTTTTACGGTGAATAATCACAATTTTTTGCAATTTTTTGATACGCATCAAATGGAGTTATGACTTTTCAGATTCAGCTTTGAAGCGTATCTTAACGAAGATTTGAATTTATAAAAGATGGTCTGCAGCAAGTCACTTGGCCAAAGCTGCTTACGACAAATCAATACATCTCTTTTACAAGAAAGAAAAATCTTATCTACGCAAATATTATTTTGCAGCAAATTGCGAGTTTTTTCTTTTTAATACATCTTGCAATAGAATTTGTTACAACTCTTAAACCCATTCTAATGATGTTGTATACAAGAGTTTATAGTATTCTTATTAGAGAATAACACACCTCAATCTATTCAAATAGTAGAAGAATCAGATTTCAATTGGCATCCATTTTCATTGAAAGACCAACGTTCTCTGAGGAAAGGTTTCGAATAAATTCCACGTAAATTGCGAGTGCTGAATCCAGCAGATTGACCATTTGATGTGTATAAAGCAATGTTCCATTTGTTGAACTTGCTAGAGTATTTTTGAATTTTTATCTCTATATAATGTATATATAGTTGAATTAATTGCTGAAGGACATTTGTATACAATATACGTACATAGAAAAGTGCAATCTGTTGGATACAAAACTTTGCCGAGAAGGTATTTTGGAATCGCGGAAAGATATATTGCAACATTGAGCTGCTATTTTCGGTGACATGTTTGAGACACAGCGGATCGAAAACATCGTGATACCCACATCATAGTACATAGGGTTTTGTGTCGAAGTGCAGGACGACCCATCCGTGAGTGAAAAGCTCGCTTTAACACGCTTCAACGAACCGGAAGCCTCGCGAACCAATGCAAGTTCAACGGAGCGCAGGGTCTGACGACTTTCCGCGCGCGGTTAAACCCCCACGCAGTTTTCGTACTCGCTTCCTGCTATTTTTCCATCCGCTCTCGCATGGGTTTTTTTTAACCCGACATATACTTTTACCTCTTCGTACCGTCGAGATTGGTTACAACGTAAAATGACATGTTTTTTTTCGAGCAGCGAAGAACATTTTTCGAAGAATCTCTGGAGAAAAACACATACGGTTGCTATTTTCCTTGTAAATTTCTGTAGGGAATCTGTAGGGAAGAATAAATAGAAATAACACAGAATAAACTACAATGTTAAATTATTTCTCGTTACATGAATATGCTCCAAGCATCAGTAGTATCTGATTTCAGCGGATTCTCTTTCTCAGATTGGACAATTCCGTGACACGTGTAGTCCACCGATATTGAAGGTGTAACGGAACGCAAGTGCTATGCTAACAATTCAGCTATTACGACAGTCGTGCGCGATATACAGTACCATAGAAATACTACACAACTTCTATCGACAAAATCCCGTTGACACAGTTGTTCGAGATTCGTAACTACGTTATATTCTCTCTCTCTTTCTCTCTCGCGATCGTCCTATCTCGGACAATGCAGGTGTCGTTGGAAACGCCACGCGCGATCGAGGCTTCATCGTTGTCGCAGAAATACACGAGGACAAGAATTGCGCAATGCATTGTTGTTGCACATCGTATCGCGTCGAGATAAACGTGGTCTCGGATGTTCTGAGGGCGACAATCAATAACAAAAAACAATTTAAGCAAGAAAAAAGAGAAACAGAATGGAAGAAAATGAAACGGTCTTTCGCAAAAAGAGTTGGCCGATCATCGCCGCTCATTGCGTTCGCTACTCTCGCGTAATGGCATTCGAGAGGAGATAGTACTGACGCTCGACATCTCTCTTTCGTATATATGTCAGATAGTCCCGCAAGATTCAATAATTTAAGCAGTAATGGCTTGGTCATCGATCGACGGCTCGGTGAGAGTTTAAAATATCTCGCGTCGCCCATTTTCGCAATTTCCCCCATATTTATTTTATTTTATTTTTTTTATTCCGTAAATATCACTGCAACAGCAATATTTGTGAGTATTATTGACTTTAGAAAAACGAGATTTTCTCGACCGAGAATCGTTGAAATTTCCGTGCATTCGGTACCTTTATTTCTTCAGTATTTTCGCGTACAACTTGCACATTACAGAGACATCATTGTCGTGTATTTTCGAAAATCTTATTTCCAGATCACTTACAAAGCGTAAAACGATCTGGAACTTTCTTGATACAACGAATGAAATGCATCTTTAATGCGAAGATGATGTCAAAGAACTCGACGTGCTTCTTAGCGTTGACGAGGATACAATTATTTAGACACAAACCTCGGCTGCCGTAGTTCGTATTGATCCGGCTTTGACTGCGCAGTTAAAAATATCTATTCGCATGTCGGAATACATTACAGTGGTTTAAGTCATCCTCCTTGAACTTTTTTTCACTCGCGTTCAAATGCCGACAATAATATGGAAGGTCGGAGTATCACTCGACTTATTAATGTGTAAAAAGATAAATCAGCTTGTCTTTGCATCAATTATAACTCGATGATTTTACAAATTAACAACGTGTCATTTCAAAGGAAGTCATATCATAGAACTAGATTTTCTTAGTTTAGATATTTAAGTTTAGTTATGTGCGTGTGTGTGTGTGTGTGTGTGTGTGTATGTGTAATTAGCACTTTCAAAACTTGCAGAATCAAGTTACTCAGTATATTGATAATAAAACTGGACCAAGTATAAATTAATATGCACCTCGGACATTGATCGACGAGACATTAATTGAGACTATTGTCCGATACGCATCTGCTTCTGAAGGACCGTGAGAGAGACGCGTTTGTCGATCTTACGGAACATGCATCACGGTTTCATAGAGGCGGGTATTACCGCACAGCTCACCTCTTTGTGTCATAGAACGACGCGCGTTTTCATTCATCATATCATGCACGTATCTTCGGACATATGCTCGCTTAAAAACGCATCCGCATTTATATCGCCGCGTTTGCGTAAGCGAATGCGTCGTCTTGTACACGTGTCAGCGTAGTGTTGCATTATTTTGTTCTCAAAATGGGAGTACTTTTTTTAATTGGCTATTAAGCGACTACAATTAACGATGTTATCAGCGATGACTGTCGCATAATTGCGCATATACAAACGCTGCACTTTTTTTAATTACTTCGAGATACATTCTGAATATAAATACACAAGCAAGCAAAAAATATTCTCTTTTTTAATTTCTCAAACATATTGCTTGCATTATAGTTCATCTCTTATTTGGAAAAAAAATGTAATTTGTTTTTCAATTTGACGGAAATATTTATTGCTTTTTGCAAAAGTCTATAAACAAGAATGATTCGCTTACCTCGGAATGTCACCGATTCGTGGTGGTCGAAATTTTCGTTGCGTAACGTCGCTCCATCCGTTGCAAGCTGAAAAATTACAAATATTTCACTAAAAGAATACAATTTTATCTTATATGTAAAATATAACAAACATATTATTTATCAGATACTGTTCAGTTTCTAGATATGACGTTATTTTACACATGTTGCTTTTTCGTTGTCACGTTTATACATCACAACAGTCTTTAGTAATTAAAATACAAAAGGTGTCATAAAATCTCACGGTGGTAAAGTTTTTCTTTTCTACGAGCGTACAGATGAAAGTAAGCGTGATACCGAAAGAATCATAGAAGGGAGAAAAAAAAACACACAGTGAACATAGCGACGCGGCGGACAGTAAAGGTTTATTCTGCTACACAAAGGATATTTGCTAATTATAAAGTTACATTTTTAGAGAGCTACTACGTAAAATATCGATTACGCAGGCGCGTGTATCGAGTATGCGACGATTTAATTTCTTGCACGATATGCCGTCATTTCTCTCTTCAATTTATAAATGTTATTTTACTAAAATATTTAATTTCTCTTTTTATTTTTCCACACAGTTCTTTATATTTAAATAACGTTTTTAATTTTATCGAAATTTTCATTCACCAATTTGCTCGTTTCGATTCGCATGTGAGTTTCAATTTCAAATTATATTGCATCGTTAAATTCGTCAGTTGAGGCATAAAAAAAGGAGAGAAATATACATGTTTGTGAAATGTTCCATCAAAATATTGTAGAGACAGAATGTGAAAATATATAACTATATACATATATTAAAGCGTTTACATATAGGTCTATTTTATTTTTAAAAAATCTAATTAATAAAGAAAGAAGGTAAACTCTGTAGTACGTATAATTTGCAATGATCTTTTTTTTTCTCCCTTGAATCACTGAACAGCAATACAAGCGAGAAAATAAAGCGAAAGCATTTTGTAATTATTGAAATACGTAAATCAGTTTACGTGAAATCTCGATTGCTGCAGAAAAAACATTACTCTCAAAGTCGATCGAGAGTTTGCTGTTAATTGCAAAAGTTCGTTTATCTGTTTGGATCGGAACAATAAAAGTTTGTGAACAGCTAACAATTTCGTATTCAGTAATTTTTGTCTTTCATGTCGCAGCTTGCATTTTTTCTGACAAAAGAAAAACGCAGTTTTTTAATAAAAAGAACGCTTGCCTAAGAATTCGATAACGTTCAGGTCTTGACGTAACCGCATCACTTTACATCAATTTTAATTTTATTGAACGCTCTCGCTCTTCAGGAATCGTGAAATTTCGTTGTACATGATCAGATTGTAATTAATTGCTAGTTGGTAGGACTCGATAATTTAATTTCGTCAAAATGCAACACGTAAATAACATATTTACAACGAAGTTTGTCGCAACGACTATTAAATTAATGAGATTATATTTATGACATTATTGCCGGATGAATTAATGGTCAGATTTTCTATCACTTCATCAAATGACGTAATAAAAATAGTAGCAATTATATTTTATGATTTTTTTTACTGTACTATATAAGAGAAAGTCTTAACAAATTCAACGTAATCAAAATTCAACGTAACTGGTGCGTGAGAGACTAACTATTAAATAAAAATATATATAAATTCTACCATTGTGAAATATATAAAAGCAAGATGCAGACGTGACAGAAATAAAGAACGGATTATTTTGCGCGGGAGATTTCGCAGAGCGTCCGGGACTTTTTATGAGCGAAGAGTATCACGCGGAGGAAGCAGTTAGGCAAGAAAATCCGGATTAGAATGCAAATGCCAGAGAGGAGACAGCGACAAAACTGCGTGCGCGAATTCCTGGTGATCTTATACAGCTGACAATTCGTAGGCGCGAGACAAGTCAATTGTTAAATCGTCAAGAGATCGTTAATCCGAGCGCGTCCGCATTATCTCGGCCACATCCTCCTTTCTAGTTATAATCAATTCCCGCTAACTCCGCCGGCAAATTTGTTCGGGTGACACTCGATATTGATCGAAAGAGTCGAGGAAACGAGGGGACGGGGGAGAGTGAAGCGTCATCGTAAGCGCTATAATTGTCCGGTCTCTGCAAAAATTATGGCTTTCACTATTTGATTTATTGTAGATAGAGATAATTAAGTATCGCTTGAAAAAGTTAAATTGTCATGTGATGTAAACCCGGGATATTAATTATTGTATGTACAAGAGAAGTACGTTAATTACATAAAATCTTTCATAAACATTTTCGAAGGATAGTAAAAAAATTTTTTTTAATCGAGAAAAACGCAATGAGAGATTAAAACATTACGTGATATGAATCACAGCGTGGGATAGAGTTCTGCGTGACTATCAGAGAAACGTGCAGTGATCAAAACGATAATTGATTCGGATCTGTCTTTTTGTCGAGCGCTTGGCGTGAAATCGAGCCTGTGTGAGACGATCAATAAAGGTCAGAGAGAGAGTAAACGAGATGGATGAACGTAGACGTTGACTCGCGCCAAGTGATGCATCGGAAGATTGGAACGGTGAAGACAAATCGAGTGCTAAGCTGCGAAAGGATCAAAATCTGCGTGTTATTTGCGTATCTATCTTTGCCACACCGGGAAATAATTTATGTCGATATGTGATGTTGCTTAATGACGAAAATACCAAACTACGGAGTTTGTTTTTGCTGTGAATTTGAATTATAAATAATGCCACAATAAAAACATGAATAAATATTCAAGCGCGGGTTCCAATAATAAACATATTTGTATTGTCAATGCGAGTAATATAATTATCATCTTTTCCAACGCGCGCGCGCGATTAGTTCTTCCTTTAATTGCATCAATAAGAAACAATTTTACACCCTTTCGAGATATCATACTTATAACCTAACTATTCTTGATTAATCACTTTGATTGATGAAATTGAGCACAATATAACGACGGAAGAACAACGCAAGTTGAACAGACAAAGAATATGCTCGTTGTGTTTACGTTGCAGACGTTTTGCGGGATTGCTTTTTGCTCGTTGCAATTACATCGGAGATCTCTAAGTATAATGAGACCTTGAGACTTGGCCGAGAAAAAACGAAAAAGAGCAAAGTACATTCGCGCGGTAAATTGCCGCCTTTTAACTAGAAATGCAGATGAGCATTGCATGCGCGACACTTTTTTGTGCAGTTCTTTCGATCGGTGCAAGAAATGCTACAAAATCTATAGATTGCTACAAAGCAATCGCATTTCAATTTGCGAAGGAGACATATATTTTGATTATTTAACTAGTATGTGCATTTGTTTAAATTTTTTTACTCATATAAAAACGTTTTGACAAACTGCGATTCTTTATCAAATCTCCAAAAAAAATATGACTATTCAATGCGTTATTTCAATGTAAATGTGTTTATTTTTATAACTGTTTGTTTTGGATATAAAAATCTACATTTATTTACTTTTTGATTACTTTTGATCTGTTATATTGTATGAAGTTTCCACATGGCTGGTTTTATTAAAATTTGTTTGTTCCAAAGTAGACATAGTGTTTGCAGGTGTTCGGAAATTGGAAAAATTGATTGGTTTCCTAATAAAGCAACGAATTTTCGTGCATAACATACCGAAATTTTGTATATTCTCGAATTTAAATTTATAGTCATAATTTTACTTTAGAAATTCGCACTTTAAGTTCAAACAAGCAAAAAGAAACTGAATCGCTAATTTTACTTAATAAAAATAAATATTAACAGTAATAAAATATTGAAGAAAGTTTTTATACGAGAAGTAACTGTGTGCTAAAATCTTTTTGACAACTCCGGGTGTACTTAATGAAATTCCTTTTGAATGATGCTGAAGAAAAGGGCAAACTTCGGTCAGACTGCTTCTCGGTCTCGGAGCTACCGAGTATTTGCGGTAAGATTAAACCTTCCTTCCTGTAAGGCCAAACTTTTATATAAGTCAAACTCGGAGATAAAACTATTAAATTGTATACTCTAGATGCTTCAAGGACGAAGCATTACGCACTGAATGTTTTATCAGCACAACAGAGTTTTGAGCGCTCTCTCGCTAACTCTCTATCTATCTATCTGTTTGTCTCTCTTTTTCTCTCTCTCTCTCTCTCTCTCCCTTTTTCTAGTAGTCAAGAAGTCTTTCATACTTTCAAGAAAGATGTTGCAAACTCGGAAAGAAAACTTCTTTCAAAAGCAAAATAATTGGCACGAATATTACAATTTTGAATACGTAAATTAAATTCATGATACAGATAATTAAAAGTATAATAAGCAAATATATTATATTTTGTTTTATGAAAACGTTATTTTGTGAAAAAAACACTAGTTTAGAACACATACACGTGAACACATACTTTGTAAAGAAATATTTTGGAAAATACAATAGATATAACAGAGCAAAGTTGTAGACAAATTTATCTAGATATGTAGAATTGACTATTGTTTAGTTTATACGCTTAGTAGATGTTTAACTATATCACTGTATCACATTGTTGTAACATTTATGTACAAACATCGATAATACGTACATTAAATGTCAACGGTCATCTATTTCAATTCGTCGCACGTTCGAGCAAAATCGTTCGAGTGAACAGAAAAGACGATAGATTGAATTATCATCGACATTATCATACGTGTTTATCGTTGAATTTGAAATAACAGATAAAGAAAAGAAAGCGTGCGAAAAGAAGAGAGGAGAGGTAGAGAAAAAGAGAGAAAAAGAGAAATAGACAGAGAACACAACTTTGTTTGCAATCGACAGCGAAAACCATTAATCAGCACGGACTTGATTAAGAGTCGTAATACCTCGACCTTCGCCCTATTTTATCATTTTCTTTGCTTTTTTTCTCTTTCGCAAATCTCTTGAGCACACACGGAATTTCGAAATTTAATTTAATCTGATTTACTTTCGATTATTGCACGTTGCACTTTGCTTTGGGACAGCGTATAAATGAAATATTAGAATATTTTTAAATAATTCTAACGTAATAAAATTAAATTTATTATTTTATTATTTAATAAACTTAAATTATTTAATTTTAATATTGTCAGACAATTAATTTTTAAATATTTTATACAAAGAAAGGTTGTCAATACAAAAGCGTTATGAAAATGCATATGAAAATTAACATTGCTCGAGAACGGGAAAAAAAATAGTGCACTCTAACGACCTGCGCTTCAGATAACAAAAGAATAAAAATATCTATTTACGACGAACATTATCAAAACGACGTACAAAGCGTAGGAAGAGATATGTTCTGTCAAAACAACGACAGGAAAAGTATTAATGCAGAATAAAAAAAATTAAAACGTACAACTTTTATTCTCTCTTTCTCTCTCTCTTATATCGTAGTCTTTCCAAGAATACGAGAATTAATCATATAACAATGTAAAACAGAACATATAGTGCTTCACGACAATGATGCTACTTTCGTTTTCTGACGCAGAGAAGCCTCTTAAAATCTTCGTTTTGTTAACAAGCTTTTTGTTTTTGCGTCAAATCTTGCGGAGTATACAGTACTTATACACAAACTTTTATGTAGTCGAAATAATACGTTTACATTGCAATTGTTTTTGCAAATTATCGGAAATAACCGAATTATTTCTAATTTTATTGTATTTAGTTAAGAATGGATCTTCCGGTAAAATATTGTTGCTGTTCGACAATTTAATATTATACCAAAAAATAATTAACAAAGAATAATAATTTTTTGTAATTAAAAAACATTGACTAATAATTGATTACTAATCGTACAAAAAATTGAAATAAAAATGTTATCTTTGAATAAATCACTCGCTATACTATATATCAAAGAGATTATATTTAGATCTATAAAATCGCTCTTATTTATATTCACGAGCGATAATAATATGCTATGACTTATTCAGAAGAAGTTTGAGAACAAAATTAGCTTATAGCTGCATAGCACAAGCATACGACAAGGCGTCACTTTAAAACGTTCCTCCTCTCCGATCTAATCTCGAACCACGTCAGGTTCAGTTAGTTTGACGATCTCTAAAAGGACATAGCGACGTTTTATGAAGGTAATATGCAAGTCCTATATAAAGTTTATAACTTTTCCAGTTATAAATTTTGACTTCACTTTCTTTGTTTGTCAAGTCTGAAGTTAATCATGTTGTTCGTCTTGCCGCTCTCAAAGCGCCCGACTTACGCCACCTCTTATGTATTCCACTAGTAGCTCTCTTCTACGTGTCTAACGGCTAACAAATGCGCGACCTCGTTGGTTCTGGATCAAGAGAAAGAGAGAGAAAAAGCGTCTGATGCCACGTCGGACAGTTAAAGCACGTTTCGACGAACATCACGTTTCTTCTGCAAACCGCAAAAACGAACACGTGGGTGATGTTAAGATTAAGTCTCCCAATTGATTAACAAGTCTGAACTTTTATTCTCCTTCTTCTTTCTTTCTCTCTCTCTCTCTCTCTTTTTTTTTTTATTTTCACTTCCGAAGACGAAATACTTATTAATCCCACTCACCTTCCGTAGTCATATTATCTCCCAGTTTCATCTCGATAGCTGTCCTTTCTTTTGCGTGTTTACGCAGCGCTTATCACGCGCTCATTAACAAGAACGGTCGGAACCGGTTGTCTAAGCTTCATTCTTTCACGGTTTTTCTAGAACGGAACGTTTCTTCACACTTAATCTGATGATTCAATCACTTCGTTCGTCGACAATTCGGTTATCCGCAAAGATTCGATTTGCCGCGTACGTTTTTTTTTTTTAAGTTCCGTGCGATTTTAACACAAAGCATAATTAACGTCTCTCATCCGTTTAAGTTCGAGCAATTCTCCTCGCGAAGAAACACCGCTGCTGCTGCTGATTGGCTTTGTTCCGATTTTCCTTCCGCAATTGAGTCGTTGCGCTTCACAAAATTGGCTCTTTAAATTCTTCGTGCCTGAAGTATGCGCGTCCTGGAACGTACAGGATCAATCTGCTTTTCACGAAGGTTTGTCTCTGAAAAAAAAGTAGATTCAGATTAAAATGGCGATAAATGAATTGATCGTTAATTGCGTGTATCATTGATCGAAAGGTACGTAATTTAAAAGATAGAAAAAAGCAAAACAAATTTTTCCGCTTTTATTCATTTCCATTTCCCCGTTGGGATTGACGGATTGATTTTCAAGTTTTGTTTCGAAAACATTTTCGTGCTGATGATTTAAATGAAAGATTTGCATCGGCCTGTGTGTGCAACGCACCAGCTCGATTGTCAGGTTAAATCAACCGTCTCGCCTACATATTGCGCAACGTGTCGGGGGCACCTGAGGGTTGGTACGTGTTATACGATCCTCTCTCGAATATAGCGAGAAGCATAACGTGACGCAATTGTATTCTGGCAATTTCAGCGCGCTCCGGCTTCGCATGAGCCGGATGCACAATCCTATATCGTATCGCAAGGTGAGATTGCGATACACCTCCTCTCTCTCTTGTGTGATTATTGCAATATATCCGGATTAATGTTTATTAGAAGCATCCAACAGCACGTGCAAAATTTACATTAGCATGGGTTAAATCAAACAACGTAATACATTCCAATATGCTTAGCGCGAACAGGTATATATATAAATACAACGCAGTTTTTTAGTGAAGAGATTAATTACGTTGTAATCTATATCTGTGTCAAGAGAGAGAGCCAAAATATACAGACATTATGTATACGGTATTTAAATGTTAATTCAATTTTCATGACGAGATTACTGATAGCAAACGTGAATGATTAACTTTGCGATTGTAATAAAATACAAATCAGAGATAATTGATGCAAAAAAAGTACTACAACACACGCCGCGTAATGCGTGTCGCTCTGTGTTAAATATGCATCATCTTACATGACAAAAGAGAGTGCAAACTTTGACAGGATATTCAGAAAGTAACTAAAATTATGTAACGAAGGGATAGTTGTGTAGACTCGGGACTAGCGCGATTCTGAATGTATGTAATTTTGCTCCTGATATGTTTATCAACTATATTAGAGTACATGGTATGTGTAGCGCTCAGAGCTATACAACCACAACCCGAGCCATTCTGCGGCTTGGAGATACAGCGAAATACCTGAACGTAATGACGAACATAATGAACATAATTTGTGCATTTACTACCAAGTCACAGAACGGTTCCCCTTATCCAGACAATGTATACAGTAGTTTTTAAGAAGAGTGAAAAAGATCAAAAAGAACCTGCGTGGTTCGTACAGACGTAATAATACTTTTATTATTAAAATGAATTTTCGAATTAAAATCAATTCGAATTTCGATGTAGATTAGTTTACACATTTAAAAAATATATTTGCACGTACATCCAACATTGATCGCATTGATCGCAACCTATCTTCTTCGATATTTTTTAATTTCCACGAATTTTTCTTAACAAAATACTTTTCGGTAATAATGTAATTATTCTACAGATTTCAAAAAACCACCTGATCAATATATATCTTAAGAAAGTTCATTATTCTATTATCTCTTAATAGACGCGCCGGTGTTGCTTTCTCGTAGAACTATCGAAAGATGAAAGTAATAAGGTTGATGCGATATTTCACGTTAGAATTTTACGCGAAACTTTCACGTTATGCCATTAGACAAATTATCTTTTCTTGGGAAATATTGGAAAAGCAAACAGTATCATCTTGCTTCCTAAACCGAGGGATAACGGTTGTTCTTCGACTTGTAGGAACAAAAGTTCTTTGCCGCAAAATTTATTTTCTCGGATAAAAAGTCTAAAAGATGTAGAAATTTAAAGAAATTACAGGAATGCAAATATTTTGCATTAAAAGCGTGAAAAGATGAGCACACAGAGACTTTTCATTTTTTGTCATTTTGTTTGCGCAATAACTCCTTCGAGCGTTACATTCAAAGGACCAAATCCGCGTTTGCCGCTTTGCGCGTCTATTCTCGACATTGCTTTTGATGTGTACCAACAGTAAACTATGGCTTTGTAAACAGCTGAGATGCGGAATTTAGTTTGAGAAATACATAACAATCTCATAAACATAATTTTTACGTCTTTTTAGATGTGCGTTTGATTATTTGTGATAAAATAAGTTAAATTCTAATATGTTTGAGAGTTTTAAAGAGTTAATGTTACAATTTAAGAAATTAATTATAAGAAGATGTGATAAATTAATTTTTCCTCAGCAAATAGAAAATGATTTAATTTGTTATCAAAATAAATATGTTCGCTCAGGCATGTAGCTGCCGGAAATTTCTCCGACTTGCAACGTTGCACATTTGTCAAATAAATTTACATGTTTAACATGTATCGGAAGACGCGCTTATGAAACTTTATTAAGCATCGTATTATATTTCAAAACGAGGAATACAACCGTAGTTTGTGCCGACGCGTATTGTGCCAATATATAGAACAATGATATTTGACGCTGGAAGCAGAGAGATGTGGTTCAAGTTAGGAATAATATAGGTATTTAAATGAGAGAGAGAGAGAGAGAGAGAGAGAGAGAGAGAACAAGTTTACGTAACAGATTAAATTTAAAGAAAGAGTCTGGTTTAAAGGGAACATAGCCGTATGTGTCCGCATTTCCAGGGCGGATGTGTGCACATAAATATGTTCGACCGCGTTACAAGATGTATACGTTTGCTTCGCGGTCCGTGTATGTTGTCTCGTGCGGTCATTACGGCTTTGACATAAACGCGGCTTCTACAAATAGTGCATTTGCAACTCTGAATAACCCGTGCCATTCAGAATTCTAAAACAAAGCTGCAGTGTGTACAGAGCTGTAATTGTTGAATAGTATCAACGTTATTCCACCACAAGATTTCAGATATTTTTTCATATATATCGTATTATTTATCCATTTATATCTCTCCTAATAAAGAGAGGACCAGCAAAGCTGATAGACTGATTGTGGCGAAATGACAGTAGTAGGAAAATTTGTTTGAGAAGGAAAAAGGAACGAACAGTTGCAGAAAAAGAAGAACCGCGTAAAACTAGTATAGATATGTAGAGAAAAAGAGAACACAAGTCTCTATACGTACAACGCATCTATTCTATGTGTGTTTTCGTGTGGATGTGTGTTCTACCGACTGTGCTCTCGCTTCTGGGGCTCTATCGATTTAGGACGACTCTACATAACTGCCACAACCAGTCGACTCTTGTATAGATATATATAATCTTTACTGCGTTATGCTCTTTATTACGTAACCGCAGAAACCTGACGAGTCGCAATTGTTTGTTTTGTTTCACCGAAATTGAATTTGTTCCCTTGACTCCTGACGAATGAAACCTGTACGTACAGCTGAAAACAAATTGTGTGTATATCGAGAAAAAGGTTACTGCCACAAGAGTGTGCTTGTAAAAAACGCGGATAAATCGTGAAAACATCACTTACGCGCGCGCGTTGATGTGTTCAGAACAATGTTACATATCGTCTTTGCGTGTCACGTTAATAACATCGATTTTGTCCATCTCGTGAAGTGTAATGAGCTTTAATGAGATTTAATCGCCTAGAGCTCTTTGCATGGCCAATTCTTATTACAGTTCATTAGGAAGTTGTACGTGCTATTCTACACGACCTCGCTGATGAAACACGCGCCAGGGGAGATGGTACGAAAGTACGCGAAACTGTCCTTGACGAAACCGCGCCTATCGATTTTCTCGAGCATCTTATTTGGCTGAAGCGAGAACAAGCACTTTCTTAAAGATACTCGGAAATTCACTTCTTCCGTGGCGCATTGACAGTTGACCGAGCTCACACCGTTTTCTTAAGAATATGACGTGAATTGTGTGCAGTTCCATTAAGTACCGGGATTTTTAATTTTTTAGATAGATATTTTAAGTTCAAAATATTAAAAAGATATTTCACAAATTAACTCTAAATATAGTGAAAAGTAAATATAGTATTTAAAAACTTAAATTTAAATTTTTTAGTAAAAAATTACAATGTTGTAAACATGTAACTAAAGAGTATGATATAATCTTCAATGTCAGATTTTTGCTTTTAATAACAGTCGGACAGTGTTTTTACAAATAGATTACCAAATAATTTCGAAGACAAAACGTTTTCAAGACATATCTCCGATTGTACGAGATTCGACAGCAATAGTTGCCAAGATTTCCCACAAAAACAAACACTTGAAAGAGGGAGTCATGCGATTGTCCACAATACACGTATATATATAATATATCTTGCTCGATATATAACAACGACATAACGAACGTTGTATGACGCCCACGCGATATTGTGTTGTCCAAGTCGACGAGAGTATAATTGACTGATGCGAAAGGTAATTGGGCGCACCTATGTCAATATGTCGACGAAGATCGAAATCGATTTGAAATTGAATGAGCAGGATTACACGCCGTTACTTTGTTGCGTTCCTTCGCAACTCGTCACCACCATATAATAACGTTGCGTAACCGAGATTACAGTGTTCATTGAGAGAATTATACCTCTACGCACACACAGTCGAGAATAACGGATTTCTGAGAGAGTGTGAGAAGTGCTGACACACGAGTCATCGTCAAGTAAATTACATACCTAAGTAAAATAATTATAAAAGTAAAACGAATATCTTTATTGTGGAAAAGACCGAAGCGCAAAGTCACGCAAAAAATTTTGAAATAAAACAGTGTGGCTTTTCTCTCTCGGAAAATTATGCGCAAGATCGAGTGATTAGAGACAATAGCTAGTCGGACATTACGGGGTAACAAGTCAAGCGTTCAGTTCGAGATAAGACTTATTAAATCGAGACGGAATAATTACAAGCAAACATTTTAACGGTAATACTTGATTGATATTGAAAATTAAATTGTAAAAAGTGACTGCAAAATGATTGTTGCTTAATGATGCCGATGTAATGTAAACGCTTTCCATAAAATATGTCCAAGAAATTTGCATATCATTTCACGTCTGTCAAAACAAATTTCATTTGCGATTTAACATAATCCTGTTTTTTCTTTCATCCTTTTCGTTTTTGGAATTTTATCTTAATCAGACTTCGAATTTGTAAGTTTGCTAACGGGACAAATGTCGGCACAGATACGCGGGTACTTTAATAAATAATCAGCGTAAAAGTAAAGCATCTTAAAATGTGACTCGGTTCAACGAACGAATCAAACGAGTGTGACATTCTCGGGTATAATAATTTCAATCGAATTGCATACGTAAAGCTGAACTTAATATGAAACGAAAATTTAACTTTAATTGTAAAAATATAAATATATAATAATATTACATAATGTGTGCCATCAAAGTTTAAACTTAATTAAAGATTAATTGAAATAGAGTTGCGCACGGAGAATAGAAGAGAATGCAACAAAATTTTCCGGACAATTTAACACATTTTGGCGTAACGCAAGAGACAGCGAAGCTGTTTTTTCACTAAAAGCGCCTCCTTCTTGCGGAGAAAATTGATAATGTGCATTTTCCACCGACAATAATAACATTGTTGGCTAAAAACTATGCGAGCTTTAGTCAATTAACTGTGCGTTGCTCATTATCTTTATAAATAAGTAAATAAAAGGAAGCTTACAAGACAAGTAACTGTGAACGAGGATGTAAAATAATGAAGCGCCAAAGTAATAATTTATACAATGCATTTTATTCTATAGAGCGTCTTTATCAAAAAAATTTAATTACATTTTTTAATATAATATATTACACACATTTATGTGCGTAACATATTTTATTATTTAAAAACTTTTATTTTGTTATTAATGTGCGTTTATTGCGCAAGCATTTGCACAGGAAGAATCGTTAGCGGTCAATCAAGAGGATGACATGATGTAGATCCATAACCGCGTGAATAGTCAGTTGACGATAACAATGTCTCTGTAACGTCGTGTATTTTTGTGATAATATCGGCTGCATGCAAAATCGACAATGTGTTTGGCATGGGTTTTACACCGAACTAATTAAAAAAAAAAAAAAAAGAAAGCGAGATATTTACACCTTGATGTAAATATGGGATTTGATTTTCTCATTCACAAATCAGTCTCTGGAACAAAGACCCTCGTTTTATTCACATGTTACGAGAGAAAGCTCTTATTCGGAGCTTTTCGCTTTTCGGGATGCTGCACGTAGGATCAAGTGACTATCACTTGACAAAAAGAGAGAAGGAAATACAACTGCTTTTAGAAAACAATCGGATAGTTTCATTGAAGGGTTATCAAAACACTTTAAATTTGCGAATTTTAAAAGAAAGAAAAATCCGAATCAAATTTTTAATTTATGAAAACAAAAGAAAAATAAAATTGACGTAGTTTGTGCAATTGAACTTCGAGGAAGTAGCAGTAAAGAATTTAAATTGTAGAACGGGGAATAAGATGATCGCGCTGTGATGCAACCGATTCGTAAACAAACGTGACATATACACGTGGACGTTCGTTCCCCTTTTCGATCCGGAAAACGAACATGATGAAGAGTGGCGTGCAGACACATGCAGACGAGATCTTCTCATCGGGTTGCGATGCTTTTACTTACACGCTACATCGGGTAAAAATAACGACCTTCTGGAGGAGCTTTTCCTTTTTATCTGCCCGTCTCTCTCTCTCTTTCTTTCTCTCAACTGCTCAATAGCCAGAGAATCCTTCAAGCCAAAAAGGAATATCCTTTTTGCCACGTTGCGGATGTTAATGGACGTAAGAGTGGCCAAGATTTCTCTTTTGACGATCGTGGCACAGGAATGCGAGCTGATCGGGATACGCGCTGCTCATGGATTTGTTTCCGCGAGGTTTTGCAGCATTGCACCCGACGACGGCTCCTCTACGTACGCGTCATCACTAATCCCGTTTCTCTTCTCTTGATTTTATTTCCCTTTAAATGTTTTGTTTTTTTTTTATGAAGCTCGGAAGCGCCAGTTGATCCAGATAAAAATCAGAAACGACGATCGACCGTTGGCATCCGCGTCGCTCGGTCGACTGACTAGCCTAGACTGCCTCCCCGTAGACTCGGAGATTTTATTCCATCCCCACCAGAATTCAACCATCCGCCATCCCTCCTTGCTTACGAACCCCTCGTGGTGAGACACCCACTCGCGATTCCGCGTCCACGCTCGGGGATGCGTTAACGCCAAGGGTGACCGCAGGCTTAGTCGTTGACCATGTAATTGACAGTTGACCGTGTCATCCAAAGATCAACTAAAGGTCTGTTCTTTATGACAAAAATAATTGTCTAAAAAGAGCGGTGTCGCCTCGATGTTATTAACGTGACGAGTATAATCTTCCGTCATCCGTGGAATATAAATTAAAAAAGTTTTTTTTTTATTAAAGCATCATTACCTCGCTGTACGATAATTTTATTTGAAATTTAATTTTATTTGAAATGGCCGAACATTGTAATTTTTGATTATAAGATGAGGCTGAGTGATTGAGATAAAATCGTTTCGTTGTGTGTGTTCAATTAAACCTACTGCTTTTATAGAAATAATTGCCACGTCTATTTAACTTATTTAATTGTATACTACGTGCTTTCAACTACTTGTTTCATGAGTCAACTAAGGGATATCTTTCTTTTTTTTTGTGAAAAGTTTCAATATCTCAATTACTTAAACTTTTATGTAACTAATGACCGTGTCCAATTTAAGTACTTGAAGAGGTTCTCACTACCTATAGAAATATGAGGACTTTTGACTTCAACTTTGTTCAAGGTTGAAAAGTCTCGTAATGTGCTAACATTTGAAAAGTTCTATCTTCACTATGAAAACTCCCAAACATTTTTATCGACCGGTGAAATATTTCTCGCTTCTACAAAATTTACTTATGAAGAAGAAAACGTTATTATAGACGTAGAAAAGTTGCCGAACGCGTGTGTAAAAGAGTATGTACATTCGATGTTCGCTAATACAGACCGAGTTGCGTCTTCAAGTTTATGTTCAAGGTCGCGAGAGAAAATAGCAACGTATTTACGTCATAAGCATCGATTCGCGAGCGTTCATTGACCCACCTAATTTCGGACCGATCGGACCTACTAATCCACCTACTCGCTCTTTTGCTGCAAATCAAAAGTATCTTTCTTAGCACACTTTGCTCGAATTTTCTCTTGGTGGTTGTCATGGTGAACGGTGTATAAAAAGCCGCCCTTGATGTTCCTTTAATAATTGTCTTTCCGATTTTTACCTGGTGTCGAAGCTTGGGCATGATTGACCGCTCGTAGCTCGTTATAGCTTTATGTCACGTATTCCACTTTCTCGCACACGATCTATTGATCGCCATTTCGGGTCTGTTTTAAAGGCTCCAAGCTAATTGGAGCGGTGGGACACCCAGTTCAATTGTGCTGCGCGGATTTTTCGCCGTTCTCTCTCTATCGTCGCTAATTAAAAAGCTCCGCGAGCCGCACTAATGATTCGCCGTGTTCCGGTCGTGCTCAGCTTGCGAAAGTTTCGTCGGTCGTCGGCGCAGCTGCACGTTCCCAGTCTGTGTTTGCACACATGATAATGCTTCAACCGTCGGAATAGTCGTCGTTCGTAACAATGCCTTGTAATTCGTTTTAACGGTATATAGATATGACCCTCAACTGTGACCTGAAAAAGTTTATCCGATACAAAATTCTATTCTCAATCGTTTAAAGACTTCACACTGGTTTATTATGATGAAATGCGCATATGTAAAAATAAATCTTGTTCAAAATATGTAAATAATAATTTCTGCAAAAAGAAAAGTCTCTACATGTGAAGAATAATTCACGCAAAATATGCATATTAATACAGGTATCTCTTACAAAGATTCCTACTGTGGCATATTTGTACGTTAATTATTTTCCGTCTTTGCATTTAACTATTGTCCTATCTACGATTTATTATATGATAATTCTAAGTGTCAAAAGAAATATCAGAAATATCAAAGAAATATCAAAGAAATCATTATATTTTTGCATCGATGTAAACTGCACCAAAACAGTCAGCGATTGATCTTTGAATCGATAATCGTTATTATTCCGCACTTCTCTGAACTAATTAATTTTTACTCATAAATTGAATACACATATATATTCACTGTTTTAATACACATAACCGAATATTGTTGTCGCGCAATATTATAAAACGCGTCTTACATAATTTGTAGTTACGCATTAACGAGTCAATAAAAGCGTGACATGACAAACTGTTGATACGCAGAATTAATCTGTAAACAACGCACGCTGTTGCAAACTGCGTCAAACTCTCATTGATCATGCTTATACAGGTGCAGCTTGTACACAAATTTGTAGGGGCGTAGCTCATTATTGCCAATTTATCAAATGTTACTCTTCTGTTGTATTCAGCTAGATAGTAAACAGATGTAATCTTAGCTCAGAATGTGACGCATATATGTCTTGACCGGATTAAACAGACCGAGTTTACACTTGATCGGAATAAAATGTCTTTCTGCGACGACTTCCGTTCGCACGAGTACTTATATACAATTTTCAAAATTCGTTTAACTAAACTGAGACAACAAAAACTGAGAAAAATTAACTGAACTCACGTTGATTAGAAAACAGTTTGATAGTTGAACAGAAAACAGTTTGATACAATTTGTAAATAAAGAAGTGAACATTTTATTTTGAAAAAGTGACATATTAATATTATTCTGCGGCGGCGTGCTTCTATTTTGATGCACAGATTCGACGTGTAGTACAGAATCTTTTACCGATCACATTACCAATTATCCGATCTCTCCTCTCACATACGTGTCATTTTCACGTGTGATATCGGAGATAACAACCGCACAAATCAGTCATTGGTTTTATTAATAAATCTCGCTCTTGGAGATGTCGGCATGCGACTTCTCGCATAACAGGCGTTATTTCAGCCTGGTCGAATTACAAGTAACAAGAATTGCGTCGAGACACGGAAGAAAGAGACCATCGACGTTACTCGTCTCGAGTTCAAATATCTTCAATTCAAGCTGAAATATCTGAGTAGTACATATCCGGAGTCATTTGGACAGTTATATTAAATATATTTAAAAAATATTGAAAATTAAACATGTATTTTAAAAATACAATCGCACACGTATAATTCACTATCAAGAAAGATTTCGGCAATAACTTTATTTAAACACTACTAATGCCGCGATTTTGTATATGTAGGTACGTGCGAAAAGAACATTATTATTTACTTTTTTTAGTACCTATACTATCATAATAACGGCGAGTTTGCTGCATAAATAACTTGTTCGATAACTGAAAGAGTTTTCAAGATATCGCGTTCGAAACTACGTCGCATGTAAAATTACGGCAGATAGTTTCTGTTCGTTAAATTATTTACATGCGTTTGAATAACGATATACACGGTTTGTCCTACTTTCTTCTGTAAGGAGTCGGATAATCTGTGAGAAGACTGCCAGTGGACACAATAGCTCCGGGCCCGCCGAGTATGCCGCCCTTGTTGGCGAACCAGCCGTTGCCGCCGAGAAAACCGGCCGGTTCCAGCCGATTTGTGTAGAAACCGGTGTCACTAGGGCCTACGAAGTGCAACAGACCGCCAGGTCCGAGTTGTTTCGCCGTTGCGTTTTGCACGTTAACGCCCAGATTGTTGAGCACCTCCTTCAGCAGGATCAAACGATCCTGCAGAAAGGACTGGGGCGAGAATTGGATCTTCTGTGCGAGCGGCGCCAAAAACCAAGATAACGGACCCGGTCTTGTCGTCGAACTCTCCTCGAACTTGCCGTAAAAATATTATGTTTATATGGCGTCGGTTGATTGGAGGAATATCAATTTTAATTAATTTTATTTAATTAATTGATAGAGCAAATTAAACAATATGCATATTCAATATACAAAAAATAGAGAAATCAAATTACTGAAATAAACTGACAGTCAATGACACAATGTGTATAGATATATTAAAGTTCTAATTAGTTAGTGAGATCAAATCATAAGAGAGAGAAGGAGAGACGTCACAAAAAAAATTTTTTAATAAATTGTTTTTGTCACTACAAACGGAATAAAGCGCTTACAGGCAGTGCAGTTGTATCGTGCGCGGTACCGGCTGCCGAATCAGCTGTTGCATCAGCTGTTTGCGTGGTCGTCATCGGTACCTCGTTGGTCGGCAAAGCAGAATTCCGCGGTCGTTCTTTTAATCCGAGCGGCTTCGAGTTTGCATGATTACCGTGATCGATCTTATTGATCGATTCATCGAGTGTCGATTTCAAAGGTTTCGTCTGCGTTATTGCAATCTATACAAATGATGTATATGTTAAACATATGTATATATATATTTTTTTATTTATTCTCATATTAAATTAAATAAAAAGAAATAATTAACATGTTAATTTAGCAAATTGTCTAATTTTTGATAATCAACAGTAGGAAGAATGTTGTAATTAACAAGTTTATGGAAGACACCGTTGAAGGGTTAACGTCTTACCGCCGTGAATAACACCCACATAAACCCGGTCGCTCTTGCCATCGCTGAATGGGAGTATCACAGTAAAGGATTCCGTGTTCTGTATAACTTGTTCTCGCGTCGTAAAGCGTGCCAGATAGAACTAAGGCAATATAGTACTTAACGTTGCCTATATATATGCTGTTTCATTCGTAATAAGCAGAGCGTAATCGCATAAGGGCGCCCACATGCGTAACGTAATGGCGACAGATATAGCCGTGAAATCAGCAAATACGTTTCTCTGCAGCAGAGAGAAATGCTTCCGTTTTTCTTACGACGCAATATACGTTCAGTTAAAGTAAATATTTTTTTGTGAAGATGTTTCCGAATAAATTGAATAAAACATTTTCTGTTTGAAAGATCGAACTTGTTTCAACAACTTAACTACGATAATTTTAAAGTCGCGAAACAAAAGATGATAGAAGTTGGTCGTAAAACCGGTTAGGTGATTTTTTCGATTATCCTGGCCCGCGACCGCCTCTCCTTGAAGGAGATGTTTTTGATCGAGAGAGAAATTTTATTCTTATTGGAAGTTGTCACGAAATCGTCGTGAAGGTCGGACCGCTCGTCGGTATACGAACAATATAATATGCACACAGATATAATATGTTCTAAGACGCAAAATAGTTTGAGGAATATCTAAGAAAAGAATCTTTTCAGAGAGAGAGAGAGAGAGAGAGAGAAAGAGAGACTTGATTATTTAAATAAAAAGCAAAAATAAAGTAATTAAGTAACTTTTCTCTTCTTATATTATTAGCTATATTAGTTGACACAGTTCGTTGAATTAAGTTATCTTATTTCTTTGACACGTATACAATTTGGTTTTATTTTATTTTATTTCATATTTTTTAAATCGCACATAAAAGAAATTGTGAAGACCTGCTATCGATGCATTCCGATCAAATTGACTCGAGTGCAAAGCGGAATGTCGTCTTCTCGTCTCGAGAGACGTGCACGGCATATCGATGATGGCTTAGTTTAGACGTCACTTTGTGACTTGGTATCAATGAACGCGATTCACGGCCGCGACATGGCCGACTCGTCACGTAATTAACAATCCTGCACAGGGACCCGTTCGTTTACATACGTGTCCACGTAAGAGTGTAAAGGTGTGCGACGTCGAGAACGACCTAAGACCGTTACGAATCTTTTCGAAACCAGTCTCGTTCCAACGGCCGTTCGCGAACCTCGAGATTGTTTGCGAAAATCATCAATTCTTTCTTCAACAGTTGTCTAGAGTCTTGAAATATTTTCTCAAAGAATAAAACAGATCGATATTGTTGTGAGAGTAAAATAAATAAAGTATTTATTTACGCAGTGTTTGAGAAAAGTGTTTTTTTTTTTTCAATTAAAAAGAAATAACTCATTATGAAAATAGTGTGCAGGTTGATAGTAGTTCTATTTCTTCGTCAAGTAAGTAACTTACAGTAATAATAGGTAAGTGACTAAATAACAGTAATAATAAATTCTTTCGACAATCTGCTTTTAGTATGCGAAATATTTCCGTATACAATAAAACTCTAAAAAAAGTTTTTAGAAAAGAAAAAATCATACGCCAAGTACATAAAAACTATCCAAATATACAAACTATCTATTACATACATCTTTTTTCTGTATAAATAAAAAATACAGACAATCACCGCAATTAGCCAAGTACTGGACTCAGGACTGTAGATCCCATAAAACGGGCTTAAAACAAAAGTAAAGTATAAAAACTTGGCGGAGAGATACTCTCCGTGTCTCTCCGTGTCTTTTGAGACAGGAAGAGACAGGGAGAGACAGGGAGAGGTCAGATTGTAATATAAGTGAGATCAGGTCTATATTACAAAAAAAAGCAAAAAAGCAAATAAAAGCAAAAAAATAGCTGAAAAAAACCAATAACATACTATTAATTATTGAAAAATATTAATTCTTTATAAATATACTTTTCTTTTAAACATACGAGTCGTTTCAGCAT